>JBBPPX010000333.1:0-27195 GCA_038092235.1 Leccinum boreale | reverse complement strand
GCTTATCTGGACCAGCCCTAAGTTGGTCTGTGCGCACATGTCATTAGTATAAATACTTGAATACAGCAACCGAACAAGCCAGTCTTGTTCTGGTTGGATTCCCTCTAACCTATACATTTCCCTCCTAAGTCTTCGTCCCCTTGTTGAGGTGCCATAGTCCTTTTTGGATAGAGGTTGCCTTCATCAAAACAAGACTATCTTTACTATCCCACCTCACTCGTCACCAGTACATCGTGATAAACACTTTGCCTCTAAACTGCTTCATCATTGTCAGATCCCAGACATAAGGGAGACCCCTCACATCAGAGGATAAAGAGAACCCTTGACCAGGTTATCATCCAGGGGATTATGAACCCTTGATCTACAAATTGTATCACGGGACTGTACATCCCACAAACTCATTCGCTTTGCGAAGGCTACGACCTCATTTGAGAGGACACACTTCGTCGCAAGTAATAATATCAATCCCTACCCTGTGCATAGTGGGTCAGCACATGCTTTCGAACAAGCGTAATTGTTATCGAGGTTGCGCGTGATATAACCTAAATAATCCGCAGGTATTACCTACCCATCCGCTTGACGGGCAACAGATATCGCCTGCGTGCACTCCCCGGTTCCCCCACCAGAAAGCCGTGCCCGTGACACAACCCGCCAAAGAAGATTTTTCTTTACAGATTTGAGTGAAGTGACTCTTTGTGAGATCCTCCTTGTTATATGAGTATCACCCTCATTGTCCTCATCGGAACACTCGCCTTTGTATATTGTTTCACCCTTATTGCCACTCTCTTCTACCACTTGTCCAATCAAGAAGAAGGATACCACCTTGAATTGATAGTTGCTGGAAAGGAATTCAAACTAAGCTTTCTCAGCCCTGACTACCATCAACCTGCAGAGCCCGACCCATATGATGTAAAAACCCAGTGGTCTGACGCCGGTTGGGACACCAACTATGAAACTGCCCTGAACCAGTCACCCTTCCTACTCCGGAAGAACTCACCGCGCTACACGAAGCACACGACCAGCAATTCGTAGCCTACTTGCAGGAACAAACTATCCTCAATTGGACTACCTAGAATTGCCCATCATTCCCGTAATCTTCGAAAAGATGTCCTTCGCTGTGCGAGAGGTCATTCCCGTCCCCCGTCTTCCAATACAGGAAGAAGACCCTAACAACGACTACATTGGAGGCTTTGAACTTGACATAGTCAGTGATTGGCCCTTCGAACTCAAAAACCAATTCTTGAGATCCCTTGACAGCGAATTCATCGCTGAAAATTACGACCCATACTACATCTATGCCAGTCACGTAGAATTCCAAATTGAGTTACAAGATGGGATCAGGAGAATATTCGATGGATATGGGCATGGAGCAGCCCACGTTCAACCCAATGAGAGGCAGGGGCTCGAGATCGATCCCCGAAGATCAACTGCCACAGCCATTGACGAGCGCTGTCTCAGATGCTCAACTAGACTTGCTATACGAAACAATCGAGAAGCTGCAGGAACAGCTCTGAGAAGCACAAGACAGCGCCCGACAGGCCCACGACCGTCTAGACCAAGAAAGAGAAGAAGCCCCTCCCCAGACGTCGTCCTTGTCCCCCGAAACCCTCACCGTCATCACAGCCCTTCAACCTTCACAAAGGTCCTCTGAGAACTCGAAGAAGCACACTGAAATAATCCCTGATCCTGGGAATTTCAACGGAACCTACAGTCGTTATGACGAATGGTGGACAAAAATGATGGCCTGGATCGAGGTCCATGCAGAAACGTTCACCACTAATAAACAAGGGTGCTTAGCGGCTCTCTCTCGCATAGGCAATGTAGGAGAAAAGGACAAAAACGGTGCTGGTGCTTGGGCCAGAAACGAATTGAAAAAGCGACGAGGATGGGAAGATCATGAATGGCCCTCCCCTGCCCAATTAGAAGCATTACTCGATGGCCGTTTTCGAATCGGCAACGAGAGAGATATAGCCCTTCGTAAACTCATGGACAAGAAGCAAGGATCGAAGGAGCGAACCCAAGTCTTCCTAACAACATGGATAGCTCTCTACGATCAGGCAAAATGTGATCCTATGATGGGAATAGCTCTTCTCGAAAGGAGCAGTCGAAAAGACATTATCAAACACATGTTCCTACAAGGAGAAAGGCCAACCAAAATTCACAACTTCATTGCCGTCATCCAAAAATACGCCAATGCCATCGAAGCCTTCGAAACCCGCTCTTCCTTCCAACCTCGAGACCCCAATGCCATGGATATCGACGCCACTGTGACTACTACTGATGTTCGAAAGACATCTCTGGGATCAACTGTGGAGGCAACGGACATCGTGCCAAGAAATGCAAAAAACCCTTCACTCGTTGTAAAGACTGTGGATTCTCTCGTGGTGGACATAGAAAGGAATGTCCCAAATATAAAGCCAAACAAGTGCGGGCCACAGAAGGAACTGCTTCAACAAACCAACAAACCCCACAATTGCCTAACTGGGTTAAAGCGATACAAGGCATAGACTTAGAGGCTGTACAAGCCTACGTCCGAGATCTTGATGTGACTCAGGGAAAAGAGTAAGGGAGGCCGTATCGGGTATGACCCCTCCCCCTCATAATAAACAAAAAAATAGTTTACTTTCAAATTACCGTACTCAACGCCTAGTTAGTGCTAGTACAAATTCTGTTTCCTCTTCTTCTATTTCTTCCTCCAACCGTTTTAGTGTATTAGATAATGAAGTTTCTCTTGATTCTTTGTCCTCTCGAAGTAGTATCCTACCAGATGACACAACCGAAGCCACGATCTCGAAAGAGCATGCTCCCCGGGAAGGGAGGTTTAATTTGGCTTATAAAGAAAAAATAAATTCTTGCCCTATCCCGACTGAGCGAAAAGTCTGCACTATGTGCCCACTTAGAGAATTAATCCTAAAAATAAACATAGTTACCAAAAACAAAAACATATCCGTAGCTGCACTTCTCGACAGTGGAGCTAACAGCATCTTCATAGATACCAAATGGGCAAAAGCCCAAAGAATCCCCTTGAAACCTCTAGAACTAGTTGTACCGGTTTACAACGTAGATGGAACAATCAACTCGGCAGGAGGCATCGCCTATACCACTGATCTTGTCATCGATTTTCAAGGACATCGCGAGAAAATCACCGCCGATGTGACCAACCTAGGATGTAATCAAATGATCCTGGGATACACCTGGCTACGCGAACATAACCCCATGATTGATTGGGTAAAAGGGACCGTCCAACTAAATCAATGTCCCACGTCCTGTCAAGCATTGATCTATCAATCTCGTTTAGACGAATCTGAGATCAACTACTCCTATAGAATTCAAGGCTTGGGAAAAGAACCTTCTGATGGCATCGAACCCAAAGAAGCCTTCAAACTGGTACCCGAGGCATATCATGAATATCTTGATGTCTTCTTGAAGAAAGCTAGTGAATGCATGCCCGAAAAGAAGACATGGGATCATGCTGTAGATCTGAAACCAGATTTCAAACCAAAAAAGGGTAGATTAATTCCCCTCAACCCTGTAGAACAGGATGAAGTCAAAGCCTTCATAGAAGACCAATTGAACAAAGATTACATCCGACCTTCGAAGTCACCCCAGACCTCGCTGGTGTTCTTCATCCCTAAAAAGGATGGCAAAAAGCGAATGGTTATGGACTATAGATATCTAAACGAGGGAACGGTCAAAAACAATTACCCACTCCCTCTCATTGGCTCGATCGTCGATAAATTAAAAGGAAGCAAGATCTTCACCAAAATGAATCTCCGTTGGGGTTACAACAACGTAAGAATTAAAGAAGGCGACAAATGGAAAGGAGCCTTCGTCTGTCATCTTGGCACCTACGAACCAACTGTGATGTATTTTGTGATGTGTAATTCGCCCGCCATGTTCCAGAACATGATGAACAACATCTTCGCAGATATGGATGGCATAGTCATTATTTATATCGACGATCTATTGATCTTACAAATGGAGATATGAAACACCATCAGGAAATGGTCAAAAAGGTCTTAGAGAGACTTAGAAAGAATGACTTGTTTGTGAAACCCGAAAAGTACTTCTTTGGAGTACAAAAAGTCGACATGCTAGGCATGGACGTCTCTTGCAATGGAATTTCAATGAATCAGGAAAAACTCAACGGCATTGCTAAGTGGCCAGTCCCCACAAATGTAAAAGCCATAAGAAGTTTCCTCGGTTTAGCAAATTTCTATCGTTGCTTTATCATCAACTATAGCCTTGAAGCGAGACCCTTACACAACTTAACAAAGAAAGATCAACCCTGGAAGTGGGAAAAGGCTCAACAAGATGCGTTCAATACGCTTAAAAATAGATTCACCACTGCCCCTGTTTTAGCATACCCCGATGATACCACCCCTTATCGCGTTGAGTGCAATGCATCGGATTTCGCTACAGGAGCTGTACTCTCCTCCCTGAAAGACGACAAATGGCATCCAATAGCCTATATGTCTATTCCATGACTCCTGAACAGTGAAATTACCCCATTGCTGATAAAGAGATGCTCACGATCATACTAGCACTCGAACAATGGAGACATTATCTAGAAGGAGCTAGGCATAATTTCGAGATCTGGACAGACCACCAGAACCTACAGTATTGTATGAAAAGCCAAGATCTAAATCGATGACAAGCGCGATGGGCTCAGTACCTCTCATGATTCAATTACACTCTTGTTAACAAACCCGGAACTTCAATGGGAAAAGCCGATGCACTCTCTAGACGGGAAGATCACATGATCGGCATAGAAAATGATAACAAACAAATGATGTTCATTCCCGATAATCGAATCAGATCTCTGGAAGAAATTACCCTGTTCAATAAAATCAAATCCTTGCACTCTGGATGCACATCTCCAGACGGGTCGATCCTCTGCAAAGGATTATATTATTATAGCGACAAACTTTGGGTACCAAAAGGACTCAGCAGAGAAGTAATGACACAATTCCATGATCATCCCATATTCAGACACAAAGGTGCCGAAAAGACACAAGACTTCCTCAAACGATATTATTCTTGGCCAGGGGCCCAGAAAGACATACAGGAGTATTGTAAATCATGTGAACGCTGCGCTCAAATGAAACCTACCAACCTTCCACCAGCCGGAAAATTGCAACCCCTCAAAGTACCTGAAGGACCCTGGAAAAATGTGTCAGCAGACTTCGTAACAGGCTTCCCCGCCTCCCACAGCTTTGACAGCGTATTAGTAGTGGTAGATCGCTTCTCGAAAGAAGTCACTCTGATACCGACCACGAAAACCATCACGTTGAAAGGAACTGCCGAACTCTATAGAGATTACATATGGAAGCATCATGGACTTCCCAATTCCCTCGTTTCCGACCACGGACCTCAATTTGCTAGTCAAATGATGATAGATCTGCTCAAATTGCTAAAAATAGAAAAGAAGATGTCCACAGCATATCATCCCCAAACCGATGGACAAACAGAACACATTAACCGCGAACTTAATCAATACCTCTGCCTCTTCACAGCAGAAAAACAAGATCAATGGGTCGAATGGCTTGCCATCACTCAGTTTAATTTCAATAATACCCGCTTGTCCACCACTGGTTTTACCCCTTTCCAGTTGACAAAAACATTCACCCCCCGTCTCAGTTTTGAACCGACATTGGTAAAAGCTCCGGCCGCTAAGGAGTTTGCTGATGATATGAAGGCCAATCTCGAAAAGGCTAAAGACGCCCTTCAGCAAACACGCGAACGAATGAAACTACACCATCATGTAAATTGACGGAATGCTGGATCGGTCCTTACCAAATCATTGAAGTACACATCAATAGCGTGGGATTACTGTTCCCCAAATCCGTAAAAGCTCGCCACATTGTCAATGTCTCTCGAGGTAAACCTTATATTGAACCCTTACCCGGCCAACCTGTCGTCTGACCCGGACCGGTGCTTATCAACAATGAAGGCACCGAGGAATTTGAAGTTGATTACATTGTCGACTCCAGATCTATTGGCCATGGCTTCCAATACCTAGTGCATTGGAGAGGGTATGACGATAGTGATCGAACTTAGGAACCTGCCTCCGGTTTGAAAAAGGCTCAAAATGCCATAAACGACTTCCATAAAAGAAAACCCTCGGCTCCTCGCCGTCTAAAAATGAATTGTGCTTTATTTGACAGTTTATTTTCCACCCCTATTATTAATTTCACCTCCGGTTTTACCTCCACTTGATCTGGTATCTCAAGCCTAGCAGGGGGGGTAATGTTACAAACCTCTTCATTTTCGACTCTACAAAGTCACGTGAACGCTTACATAAGTGTTGCCTCTCATATTTCACTTGCTACTTTTCCAAGTCACGTGACCCGCTTAGTCATCATCACGTGACCTGTACCTTTATTATTATCGTACCACTTTAACACTTACCATATTAGCTAGCACTGCTTATCTGGACCAGCCCTAAGTTGGTCTGTGCGCACATGTCATTAGTATAAATACTTGAATACAGCAACCGAACAAGCCAGTCTTGTTCTGGTTGGATTCCCTCTAACCTATATATTCACCTCCTAAGTCTTTGTCCCCTTGTTGAGGTGCCATAGTCCTTTTTGGATAGAGGTTGCCTTCATCGCCATTCTCACAGAGAAAGACAACCCCCACTTTGCCGTGGCAATGTCTATGGAGAGAGGCGACACCCCCTCGATCAACTTCATGATCTCGAGGACAAGACACCTTGGGGTGCACCTGAGGACAATGGTTGTGAACAACCTATCCCTGGTGGGCTCCCTCCATCTCCGACTCCTTCGGAGGATGATGTTGACCGCCTCACTAGGGAAGGGGGAGACAATTTGGTCATGTACCTAACGTCAAAGGCAATCCAGCCCAACTATTGTGACTGGAAATACAAAGACACACTCAAGCTCCCCGCCGAAGAGCAAAAACTCTGGCATGAGGCTTGCCTCAAAGAGTTACAAATACTCAAAGACCGAGAACTCTATAAAGTAGTCCCACGACCAGCAGACCGGAAAGTAATCTGTAATCGCTGGGTATTCGACGTCAAAACCAATGGTCGCAAACGAGCCTGCCTGGTAGCCAAAGGCTTTTCCCAGGTTGAGGGCCTCAACTTCGACCAGATATTCTCACCAGTAGTACAATTTGAGATGGTGCGGGCCATGCTCGCCCTCTCTACCCTAGAGAAGTGGCACCTCACAGGACTAGATGTCCGATCTACATACCTCTATGGGAAACTGGAAGAAGAAATCTACATGGAATTTCCAGAAGGGTTCACGCCACCCGATACAAAAGGCAAGGTCCTCCAACTACTCCACGCCCTATATGGCTTAAAGCAAGCTGGCTTAACCTGGTGGCACACATTAGACCAGTCAATGAAAGACCTAGGCTTCGAGCGTCTTAAATCAGACACTGGCCTCTTCATTTATCGCAACGGCAACAATCTCGTAATAGCGATAATCTATGTCGATGACGCCCTATTTTGTGGACCAAACAAAGCTTTTGTAGAGAAGCTAAAGGCCACATTCATGAAAAGATGGGAATATCGAGACCTTGGTGAACCATCTGAGTTCTTAAAGATGAGAATAAAGTGTGACGGCCAGAAACTATATCTGGACCAATCCACCTATCTCGAGACAATATTGGAACACTTTGACGTTACCAACTCACGTATCGCTCGAACTCCTCTCCCCTCAGAATACTATCCTGAGAAGAATACATCCCCCGTTAACCCAGAGATCCGTCTGAGGTTCCAAATGGTGATAGGATACCTCATGTACCTAATGATTGGTACAAGGCCCGACATAGCCTACACAGTTACCCAACTAGCTAGGCAGACCGCAAATACATCCCGGGATCACCTAGATAAAGCATACTACATATGCAGATACCTACTTGGTACGCGTCAGTATTCGCTAGTCTACAATGGTGAAAATGGGAAAGGCATTATTGCATGCACTGACTCTGATTGGGGTCAAGACGTCCAAACAGGACACTCGCAGACAGGTTTTTACCTGAAACTTGCGGAAGGGGTTTTCCTATGGAATTCCCACCTCCAGAAAACCACTGCCCTCTCCTCTACTGAGGCAGAGTATATGGCATTGAGTGACTGCTCTCGTCAAGCTGTCTGGATCTGGCAGATGATGGGTGAGCTCGGCTATAAGCTGCGCCCGATTCCCATTTGTGGTGACAATCAAGGATCGCTATTCATGGCAGAGAATCCAGTCACCGAAAAACTATCAAAACATATTTGACTTCGATATCACTTTGTCTGAGACACAATCATGCAGGACAAAATAATCGAATTGTTCTATATAGAAGGAACAAAGAACCCAGCTGACATGTTCACAAAGAATCTCACATTTGAGAAGTTTGCTGAGTGTCGATCCCAACTCGGCCTTGAGTTTTACTCTGACTGAATGCTCGCTGGTAATATTAATTACTATGCGGATGATCTATTCTCTTATCACTTGCGTATCACTAAAGTAGTATACTAAGCAAGGGGGAGTGTTGAAATATGAGCACCAGAGTACTAATATAGTAAATAGTTCACACACTTGTATCATATAAGATAGCTCAGCAGCATCTGAGTTTCAATGGGAGTTTATTCAATCTTCTACCACAACTACAATGTTCCCCTCAACCTCGTCTCATCCCACTACAATGTAAGTACTCAAGCACAGTTCCTATCCTCTTAACATGAAGGACCCTGGAAAAACGTGTCAGCTGACTTCATTACTGGCTTTCCTTCGTCACATGGCTTCGACAGCGTGTTAGTAGTGGTAGATCGATTCTCGAAAGAAGTAGCCTTTGTGCCTACCACGAAAACCATTACATCCAAAGGAACAGCCAAACTCTATAGAGATTATGTATGGAAACATCATGGACTCCCTGATTCTCTTGTCTCCAATCGCAGACCTCAATTTGCTAGTCAAATGATGATAGATCTGCTCAAATTGCTAAAAATAGAAAAGAAAATGTCTACGGCATACCACCCCCAGACCGACGGACAAACAGAGTGCGTTAATTGCGAACTTAATCAATATCTCCGCCTTTTCACTGCAGAAAAACAAGATAAATGGGTTGAATGGCTTGCCATCGCTCAGTTTAACTTCAATAACACTCGCTCATCCGCAACTGGCTTTACCCCTTTCCAGTTGACCAAAACATTCACCCCACATCTTGGTTTCAAACCAACGTCCACAAAAACTCCGGCCACTATGGAGTTTGCCGAAGACATGAAAGCCAATCTTGAAAAGGCTAAAGATGCACTTCAATGAACATGTGAACGAATGAAACTGCAGGCAGATAAACATCAATCGGCAGCGCCAGAATACAAAATCGGAGATCTTGTTTGGCTCAGTACCAAACATCTTACTCTTGATGAGCGTCCATCATGTAAATTGACAGAACACTGGATCAGTCCTTACCAAATCATAGAAGTTCATACCAATAGCGTGGGACTGCTCTTTCCCAAATCCATGAAAGCTCGCCACATCATCAATGTCTCTCGAGTCAAACCCTACATTGAACCATTGCCTGGACAACCAGTCGTTCATCCTGGACCTGTGCTTGTCAATGATGAAGGCACTGAAGAGTTTGAGGTCGATTACATTGTTGATTCTCGCCCTATTGGTCGCGGATTCCAGTATCTAGTACATTGGAAAGGATATGATGAAAGCAACAGAACTTGGGAGCCAGCCTCCGGACTAAAGAAAGCTCAGCCAGCTATCAATGACTTCCATAAAAAGAAACCATCAGCTTCCTGCTGCCTAAAAATGAATCGTGCCCTGTTTGATAGTCTCTTTTCGACTCCTATCATTAACTTCACCTCTGGTTCTACCTCCACTTGATCTGGTATCTCAAGCCTAGCAGGGGGGTAATGTTACAAACCTCTTCATTTTCGACTCTTCGAAGTCACGTGACCTACTTAGTCAGCGTCATGTGACCTCTTTGATTTTACATCTTTCTCTTTACTTTTATGTCACGTGACTTGCTTAGTCATCATCACGTGACCTGTACCTTTATCTTCATAATACTCATTGACATATTACTAGATTAGTTAGCATAGCTTATTCAGACCTGCCCTAAGCTGGTCTGTGCACACATGTCAGTAGTATAAATACTTGAATGCAACAACCGAACAAGCTAGTCTTGTTCTGGTTGGATTCCCTCCATCCTACACAGTCCCCTCTCTATAGTTAAGTTCGAGTCAAGGTGCCATAGTCTGTCAGGATTTAGGTTGCCTTCATGACTGTAAGATGGGATGTGGGCCGGCAGATCTAACGAATTACAGACCTTGTTTGCTCGCGGGAACGTGCCCTCCAACACGGTCGCCAGTGCATCAGATTGCTTGCCAGAGAAGTAGAGAATACTGTCCACAGCTGATGGGCTGCAGACTGAAGTTTACAATGGAATGTCACTAAGAAGGACCAAACATACTTGAGGGTTCGCAACACTTGAGGCAACTCTTTGCCATCTGCTTGCCTTGACACCAAGTTTTCGGTTGATTTGCAAACATCTTCCCAATTAACCTTGCCATCAGAATCGGAAAAATCACTGAAAATCCGCATTTGCGAATCCTTTGAACAGGGTTGAGTTGCCCAGTCTGCTTCTTGCATTCTTTGTCGTGCAGAATGCCACCTCCCAACTTGTACTTCTGGTCTGTTGGAAATCGTGGTTCATTTCATATTCTCGAACCCAAGTGATGGTAGGTGTAATGATTGTGGATTAGTCATGCAGACTAATCAGTCACGCGTCACAAATGCCAGAACAGTGGTCTGTGCGCAGAGCAGCCAGACCTCAGCAGAGATAGAAAGTCAGCCGCTTACAGTAGGATAGTGGCGCAGATATGCAGTTGACATGTGCAGGATAGAACTGGGTAAGTGTAGATGCGATGTCAGACAGAATCTCTGGAGAAATTGTCGATGTTGAACTTGAAGGGGCAAGTGCAAAGAGCAGGACTTGGTCTGCCAGTGGCGAGGATAGTTCTTGTCTTCTCTCTGAGAGTGACTGGCGGAGGTTGTTGGATAGTTGGCGTGCGGATCGAGAATGCAAAGTGAGGGCGGTGAGGATTTGCAAAGGTGGCATACTAAGCTACAGGAATCAGGTTGTGAGTTCAATCGACCAGCCTCGTCTAAACTTACGAAGAGTCAGAAGAAGAAAATGATGACGCACTCGTCGTGCTCCACAATCAGGACTATGTATCAAGTTCGGGTTCCGGCACCGACTCCTTGCAGGCAAGTTTGGGCGGGTTGTCCCATCGCCCCTGAGTAATATGTACCATCAATCACTGGTGAGACTGAGCGAGCATTCAGTGAATAGGCGTTCAAGCTTAAGTTCAGAACGCTTGACCAACGACTACACTGCAAATACTATAACAGCAGTTTGTTTTTTTCATTATTCTATGGAAAGGATTCCACCCATTGTGGCTCAGAGCTTTAAACCCTGCTACTATATACCGGCAATAGTATGCGCTCAAAATCTCACATTGACAAATCACCTCAAGTAACAGTACTGGTACAAGTACTGAGTTAGTTCCTCTGGTTGTCATTATGGAAATAAAAAACACTGTTGCTCATACATGTCATGATTGACTGTCGGGTTGGAATCAGCCTGAGAGTCACTGTGATTTTCATAATCGAACAATTTAGCATGCATGCGGTACTTTGAACGTGCCGATACCGCATCTGATCCATGTGGATCAACACGACATCAATCACAATTTGAACTTGAAGGACCCTGCATTGTGATGTATGTTTTACTATCATGTTCAAACACATCTGGAATCTGACATATGATTCCGAGATTGTGATATTACAGTGCCTGTGCATAAGTGCAGTATGATGAAAATGGAAAACGTGCCTCTCAGAGGCATTTTCTACTTGGCTTTCTCGAAAATCAGGGTATCAACCAATGGCCTCTTGATAGACGCTTAAGAACAGCGTTTTGGAGGGTTTGCATCTGATGAGTTTGTGGGACATTCTGGCCCACAAACAATTGTTGATATCCAGTGTTCACAGTGCCCAGAACTTCGCGTTGACTTCGACAAGTCGGTAGAAGAGAAATGGGGTTCTGGGGCCGCGAGCCAAAATCCGATATTCTTGCAGCTTTGGGGCTTCTGGAGTAGGAATATCATCCCCAGTGAGAGGAGGGCCCGGACTTGATGACGACGATGCTGACATCGGATCCGTGACAGGCAACATCATGACAGGCGGTGGTGGCAGGGGTTTCATGGAAGCGATGTCGATGAACCACATGGTACGCTCGACCTCCGAGTTAAGATTGGTGAGGTCAGCGAAACTGGGAAGCGGCGATGGGGTGAGCCGGGGCATCTTTGGAGGTGTCTTGGGTAGTAGTGCGAAGTGCATCGCACCTGAGGCTGTAATGAAAGGGGAGATCTCCCGCTGTGTGTGTAGTTGGTGTTCCGCCATGTCCGTGAAGGTTGTGTCGAAAGCCGAGGGAGAGCTGGATGGAGACATGTGCATATCATGGTCGGTGTGCATCATAGACTCGGAGAGGGGAAGAAACGAAGCAAAGAAGACAATGAGCAAATCCGATTTACTGAAGTATTGGGTCATGATGATTAAATTGTACTTGTGTAGTAGTCGGCTACGTTTGGCAGTGACTCAGTGCGGGAGTTTCCGATGACACTCAATTGACTCGGACTATGTGGTAAACACGCAAAAATCCTCCAGGCTAGCACGCTCTGTGCCTCCCACGAAACCCTTTTCATGATGTTGTATTCATTTTCTACCCGCAGGTTGCCAAAGCCAGCTTTGTCGCCACTCTCCATGAAAGAGAGATCAGGTCAGGCCGTATTTCCGCGGTGCCTTGGTCTATCTGATCAATGATCATTGAGATCTGAGATCTGTCAATGTGTTGTGGAGTAACATGTACGGTGTGAGAGAATCATCTTAGATTAAGGAACATATTACCTGGTGTACTTTATTTAAAACTCAGAAGCGGCGGCTATTGCTGGTGAGTAAAAGAGAAACCTTCTCAAAAGGTAAAGTCGCCATAGTGAGCCGTATGTAGTACAAAATGAATCTAAAATTGATGATCCCCAACTCCCATGATAGTGGGGATGGGGAGTTTTGTCGGGCGCAAACGGTCAGGTACCCTGCAAATTGATTCACTTATCTAATACCCTGTTTGACGTACAATACTGATATCCTGTTACACAAAAGGCAGTTGCTCCTAAGTTATATCAAGCTTCGACTCCTAACTTCTCACACGTCATTGCCCACCTGATGACGGTCCGCATGTTACCTGAGTGCATTCGTAAAATTACGTCTCAACATCCTGCTGGCCGTTGACAGCAGGACGCCGTGTTCTGTGTAAGTCACCTTGTTACTCGCACTTTGAAATGTTTGGGATAGAAAATTGTCGATGACATTCTCGTCGCTTACTTTCCATGATCCCTGCTAGATTTTTGACTCTCCATGCAGGCAGGAGGTGTAAGGCAACGTACTTTCTCTCTCTCAGCATGCAAGTTTTATAGGACTCTACGTTGACAATCTTCAACAGTTGTAATATGTCACGCAGCGTCGGGGACTTGGCATGAGAGCACCACGACGATGATATACTTCTGCCTCCACACCTGGTGGTTCCGTCTGATCTTGAACCACCTACGGATTGCAAAACCAGCTTCATTCACAATGCTTGGTTATGAATGCCGTTCATGTAGTTGGTGGTGCAGGGCTTCATACTCACTGCGATTCATGATGAAAGATCATCCTCATTTGCACCCTGGCCTCACCTCATGGGTGGTTGTCATCCCAATTATCTCACGATACACTAGAAGCACGGAACAATGAACATGACACGCACCACAGGCTCCGAATTGATCGAGCGGTCGATGGATCTCCGAGTCATGTCAAATATTTCTTTATTTTTATTTTATAGATTTCTTTTCAATATATACATACTTACATCCATTTGGACTAGCCTTAGGCTCCAAACAATGGTCGTGGAGAACCTCGTTATAACCGACCTGTAAGTACTTATGAGGCAGTGGACGCTTGCCGATTCAGGATTCAATTCAAAGTGATTCAACAGAAACTTTAGAAATTCAGACACGGTTCAAGTTGACCAGTAAAGTTGGCACAGACAGTCAAGCCATGCCGGCACTACCAATTTAGCCCCAAGCGTTTCTAATAATCGCATTTGTTGGCATGATCATCATCATAAATAAGGCTGTACTGTGCTAAAATAATGTACATCTAGGCCGGTGTTGGGAGTATATGAATGAACACCGGTCGAAGGCTGTCACTAGGACGTGTCACTTATTGTTTGAAAGACTGTCATTATGTAACTTTGATCATGGTTGAGGCAACTTTGTTCAACAAACATTTTCGATTCGCTTTGAACACGTTGCTTTACTCAGCCTTCTGCATCTGCCAGAACCATCTCCGTGTCCGTCTTTGCCCAGCCGTGATCCGTCTCTTACACGTCCCCGCCTGCACGCCTGTCGCTCAATCATGCGACACTCACTTCATCAGGAAGCCCTAGCCCCGCGGTGGAAACTGCAGACAGACCGTCCTGGCAGACTATCATGAGCTCCCGCTCTCTGACTTGTTGGTCATCCCACCGAACGTGCGCCAAGTACTTGTGTAGTGCGTCCCTGGAATTCTCTGCAGACCACGTAAGTGGTTCTCGGTCGACAAGACTACAGTCAAAGACCAGCGCCTTTCTGAGTCTGCAGGGATGGGGAGTGTCCCAACCCAGCGCACAAGAAGCGCGTATTTGTGAAGCACGCGTCAGAGAGGTTTTCATGGAAACATCGGATTGCGGAAGTCGACATTGGCGGGGCAGTACCACTGAGGTGGCGGGGGTGTCTCCAGCTGTGTCTGGACTTCCTGGACGAGGCTGTCGGTGCCCGGGTCAGCGCAATCCATGGCATACGTGGGTCAAGCGCTGATGCTGCCATCATCGTCGTCCTTCCCCTTCATGATGAAGGAGGTGGGTGTTACAAACCTCTTCATTTTTGACTCCTCAAAGTCACGTGACCTTTTCCGACCTCACATCTTTCTCTCTACTTTCATATCACGTGACTTGCTTAGTCATCATCATGTGACCTGTACCTTTATCTTCATAACACTCATTAACCCATTACTAGATTAGTTAGCATAGCTTATTCAGACCTGCCCTAAGCTGGTCTGTGCACACATGTCAGTAGTATAAATACTTGAATGCATCAACCGAACAAGCCAGTCTTGTTCTGGTTGGATTCCCTCTAACCTATATATTCCCCTCCTAAGTCTTCGTCCCCTTGTTGAGGTGCCATAGTCCTTTTTGGATAGAGGTTGCCTTCAGTGGGTATGGTCTGGGGAGTACAAGCGACATGGACATGGACACAGACGTGGCGATGGCGGTACAGATGGTCAATCTTGGAAGCACCCATCTGGACCTCGACATGCCACCAGTGGACAAGTTTGACGTTTGAGAAGGAGGAAGAAAGAGGGTCTTTTCATTTCAGAGTAAACCCTTGGAGTAGGTGCAATGAGCTGTTACATCTCGTCTGCTCAGCCTTTTCTATAAAGGAAGATCCTTCGTGGCTTGGATAATTACGAGATGAACACAGGGATTATGCATCCTTTCACTATAAAATAGAGAGAATCCGGATTTGAAAGGCGTGGGGTCTGCCACCCGCTGACGTATCAACCTGATGTTTGATTCGGAATGGCTGAGATTTTGATTGGCACTCCTCCTACTAAGACCTTCAACAGTATGGGCTCCGTGTATCATTCTGATATATGTTTACCCTGATCTATGTCACAGTCGAAATCGGCATTTCTGCAGCGTAGGTGCTTTCGTACGACTGTTTTTGTTCAAGTCAATGCAGTGATAGTACATGGGTGCTGGAAACTGGCTGTCGTGGGATTTCACTAGATCACAACTCCTGGGATCCCTATTCATCTCAATCTGCTAAGGACCAGGACAAGGCATTTGAGTTCGAATATCCAGATAGAACCACCATTTAAGTTGATCTATATACTGATCATATGACCATCATGACAATTAAATTCTGATGCTAAGCTAGGTAGACCCTCGAAATTTTGGTTCTGCAACATCATACACTCCTCGGATATAGAACAATGCATATGCAGACGGGTTACTGGGATTGGCATTTCCAACTGTCTCAAGTTTTGGTGTTGATCCACTATTTGCATCGCTTGTCGAGCAACTTGAAGGGAAGCTAACCACTCCGACACTCTCATTGAAACTCACTTCCTCTGAGGCTGAGATGTACATCGGTGTAACACACAGTATACTGCATGGTTACATCTCTTATACACATGTAACAAATGCTGTGCCAGTGAGTTAAATGTGAGATGGAAGTGGATGGCTGACATTGCCATTCATGTAGCCGGAATTGTGGCAGGTGTCCATAGATGATGTTCGTGTTAATGGTCATGAGATCTTCATCGGGAAAGTACCTGCTATTATTGACGCTGGTGCAAATCTCATCTTCGGGAATGGGCAAAGGGTTTCAGAGTTGTACGCACACATGGCGGTACCCTCCAGGAACATGGTGAGTCCCTGACTCCCATGAAAGTGGGGCCAGAAACGTGTCGCTCTTTGCAAAGCGATTCTGATATATTGATTACCTAACACTGTGCACCACTCCTCACCACGACTTCATCTACTCGCATGGATGGGAGCTTAATACCTATTTCATGACCAAAGGTAGCCGTTGTCGTTTCTTAGTACCTTGAGCTTACACGGTATTCTAACTATCCCGATCAATCCTACCCATCGACTCTATCAAGGAGCACCTCAAACATCTACACAATAAGGCGCACATTGCGTCACTTCTCTTGAACTGTGCTAGCTAACGCTGTCATTGCCAGTTCAAATATCACAATGACATGTATCAGATGCGACGCTTGACAAATGGATGAATTCCTGACCTACATGAAACATGTTGCAGACGTGCTCGGACAAGGCTGGGAATTATATGCAGATGATCAAAAGCTGCAGTCTGAATCAACTGCATTCTGCAAGAAGCTCGACCAGTCTTTGACACGTAGCTGTACAACATCAACCGATGAGACATGTCCGTGAACGGACATCTGTTCAAGATCAATTCCGTGGGACGGGTTCTGGCTCACGGTTAACATTGATCCGCAGATGATCAGGGAGGTCTGGAACCTGGTGTGGTTGGACTTTCAGGTGCCACATATGATCACGAACATGGACAAGGTCATCAAGAGCAGGTGTATCTGCATACTGTATTGTTGATGATGTACTATGGGCGACGTTGGGTCTGGTGGAGCATAATTAGGGAATTGAGTGGCGCGTCACTGAGTCTCGGAACGAGGTGCAGAGGATGGTGGCCAAAGGTGTTGTTTAGTTTTCTGCTTGCCTCCGTTGCGCTCCTGACCCGTGCCTTCTATGATTGTAATTGCTGACTCGAGGGTATGTACACTGAGTATATATCATTCCCAAGAGTCGCAGACTTGGCGCAAGAGCGCCGCTACGATTTAGTTACTATCACCATGAGTTCTGATTGCGTTTCCGGTAAGTTGTTTTCATTGACAGCCCCTTGCAGCAGTGCCGTGTGACTCTTTCCCCACAGCTTTGGTGACACGCCATTTAGGATCCCTCCTGAAGTTTTAAGACGTGATCCGGTCGCCAAGATTCTCCCAATTGTTTTAGCGCGATTGTTGCTGACCACTCTAGCGGCCAAGGTGGGATTTCATATCTTATCGTTCCCTCTTGCGGCGCTCGATGTACTCGTTTTGACTATATATCCAAGAATTTTGGGTCACATCGGGATGCCTTTCCTGCAGGCGTATACAGTGTGTTCAATTACGTCACCTTTCAGATCGGGTTTGTGAGGCTTGTTTGAGTTATGGCGAATGTTCCTGGAGCAGTACATCAAAAATTCCAATGTATTTGCAGATTATATGGCCAATATAATTATAATAGTTCGCTAGAGTAGGCTCAAGGTATCCTGTAAATCCCCGAATGGCAAGTTGGCTCCTTATGTACCAGGGGTAAGCCCTGCCTCCAAAACGGTGTGTTTCTCTTCGATACCTCTGCCAAACCCAGTCTTCATTAAGCCAAGCGACTCAGAAGACGTCTAAGCCAGGACTTAATCGCCAAAAGTAGTTAAATATCCATCAATAATGGTCAGCAGCTCCCACACCAAGTCCCGAACTATGTCCCAAAGTTTATCAATGACTGTACTCACTTCCAACGAGTTGCCTCCCTCTCTGTCATTATGCGTCGTGAGTCCAAGTCCAAATTTCAGACCGCATTCCGCCACTATACAATTTTATTACCGTTGGAACTCCCAATTCCCATCTGCTGGGCGTCACGGTAGGCATTTAATGGAGTTTAAATTCGACTCATGGGACGTGAGTACTAGTACTTGAGCGCTTGAGCGTTCAAACGTTCAAGCTCAAGTTGTGCTCGCATGTCATGTGTTCCCATGCTTGTGATCATTTCGACCACAAAAGAACCTTGTGCACAATGCCCTTGATATGTTGGCTATGATATCTTCTTCTCGTGGCTTGGTCATTGCACGAGCTAGATCGTGCATGTTGGCGGAAGAGCCACTCACATGGTGGAGGAGATGGGGATTCTGATTTTTTAATTGGAGTGTGTCCTTTGTCATTCAGCATATGTTCTAACCTTGACTCGCTGCCTCGCCCAGGACGAGGATAACATGCGCTCATCCGTTTTTGAAAATATAAAAGACGGACAAAAGGACAGATGGACCCTGCTGTCCTACTTTGCCCTAGTATTGAAGTGCAACCAACCGGCAAATGTCATCCTGTATGCACTCTTTGTGTTGCACATCTCACGCAGGTTGACTGTACTAGCAGCAATATCAATATCCTCCCTTTTGTCCCTTTCCATCGGCCTCTCGGATTGCACAATTCTTCTGTATCGAGGTCTCGACCAATCCCTGTCATCTTCATCCCTCCATCCCCAAATCCCGCATCAATCACGAAGTTGTGACCAAGTGAGTCAAGTCTTTTGTTTGTACCACTGCACCTCCATCAGTCTCAATGGACCCATTCTCATCGCCTTCTGTCCAGGGCCTATCTAACCCTGCCTCTGCTCCGACAGGAAATTACCCCAACACTGGTCCTCGTCATTGTTACCAGTTCTACCTGAACCTACCAAAGCTTCCTAGCCCTACCGCTGTCTTTGTTGATGAAATTGGTGTAGGACTATGTTGTGCTTGTATTATTGGAAATCCTGTTAGGTTGTTTGGGAACAAGAAGAAGCAATAGTTGGTGTGTGCAGCAGGGACAAGTTGGGTGTGGTTAGTTACGAAGGTCAGTGTGACCCTGACTCTCGTGCATATATTAGGACCTGATCGCCACACTAAGGGCTCGATTCTCCCTTGCTCATCCATCTGAACTAGGTGGTCGCAGTTCTCCTTGTCGTCGACGCTTCCCTCGAGCACTATGGCAAAGACTCCTGGCCCACGGCAATGGAAGATGACTACCAACACTTCTTCACTGCCAATGTGATTCTGCGAACAAGCTTGTTGACTGGACGCTGTGCGGCTCATCCTCATTGACCTGCAGAAAAGGACGGTTGCATATGTGTTCGAACACAATGTCGTCCAAGATGTCGTGTCTGCTTGAGGGTCTGACTACATAACGATGGAGTGGTCCATGTGTTTTCAACCGCATATATCCTCGCCTCCACTGAGCAATGACGTGTCCTCATCTCTTGCTCTCTTACTCAACCAGCTGCATATGTATATACACAGGCTAGTGAACACAGAACAGTCCTCGACACTTACGCCAATAGGTGACATCGCCGAAGTGGATGTATTTATTTGCAGTGAGAGGAGGATCGTCGGAACCACCACGTTCAATGGAAACAGTGACTTCTCTGAGATTGACCTGAGTGCATAAAACCTTCTATTCACCCCTTGTCTCTGTCACCTTGACGTCACTGCTTCCAGAACCAATGTCAACCCTTAGATAACACTCATGTCTATACCTTCGTAAGTTATGCCACCTGCTCCAAAAAGAACTCCGATTGTCACACACCTGAATCGCAGTGTCAAGATCAAATGGAGGTTCCTGACTTGTTCCTTCAATAGGGACTGAGCAGGGCCAGTGTAAGTTTTGTGTTCTGTATTCTTTCCTCGGGTGATGATTGATCAGTATTCCAGACAGGAATCAAACCTTGCTCGATATTTCCGTGCGCTGCTCAACAAATTGATCGATCTGTGTACCGTTTCCGAATCTCCCACCTTTTGGGAGTCCTTAGGCCTCCTCACAGGGAAAAGTGTAAGCCACAGCTTACAAAGAGTCACGTATATCCTTCCTTGCATTCTCAAGAGCACTCGCAGTACCCCCTACGTTGATTGGCAGCGATGGAACAGGGAAGAAAGTAGAGGAAGAAGTAGAGGATCTAGCGACTGCATTAGCCGGAGCACCCTAGTAGCACATTACTTGCACCCCGTGCAAAATCTGCGAGCCCCCTGGGAATGCAAATGCCGCTCAGACGACCACCTTCTTCACAGGCTATCCCATATGCATATGTTTCACTACGTTTCTCGAGACAGTGGCACAACGGTGATGGGGACAGCTGGATGGTGTTAGTGGTTCAGAATCTGACAACATCACTGTTGGCACAGGCGAGAACAAAGCAAAATGGGACTTGGCTGCAGTGTAGAATACACTTCTGGAGCTCTACCTTGACGAGGGTATCGAGAGAAACCAATATACCCCATGCGAATACCAGAAAGCCTCTGACTTCTCTGTTCGTTCCATCTTCCGTATGACCTCACACACACATGGGTATTTTACTGTAAAACCTGGCAAGTAAGGAGTTCCTCGTAGCCCTAAGACATCAATCAGTTCAACAAAAGGGCCTTGGCTAAAATGACGACAAAAAAAATGGTATCGACAGATCGATATATGTACCCACTACCGCGTGATCCCCATCTTCAAAAACGTCCCAATGACTTCTATCTCCTTATCCCTCCCCAGATTTTCCGACGTCTTCTTCGAAAGAATATACTTGAGTGTGTTCTAGAAATGTTGCTGGATCGTGTCTGGAGACGCCACCCCTCCGATTCATTTCGACGGGTGCAGGTACGCAGTGGAAGACAACAGAGAGGTGATGGTGTCGATCGAGGACATGATGACCTTTATGAGTGAGATGATGGATTTTGGAGTAATCTGTGACAATGTCAGGAAGTGCATGAAGTGCGTGTAGAATCAAGAGATACACACAGAAAGTGCCCCGCAATCAAAGTAATACAGATATTGATTGAGCGCGTCACAGTATATCTGAACAGTGACGATCTCCTCCGTCGCCGAATGGGTGATCCACAACGACTTTTGCAAACATTCCAGCACTTGTTTGCTGTTCTGCTGTCGATAACCACTCAGTCACGATTGGCAGCACAGAGCGATACTCACCACCTTGGCACCTTCCCCATCCTCCCCTCCTCCTTCTCTTCCAGTTCCCCTCCTTCCCTCTCCTTCCACCTCCACTGCCACTTCCTGCCACCACAAATGACTTGCAGCATGCATTGCCGTCGCCTGATGCGGCTTCTTCAAAAACTTGGCCCCATGCAATGCAGCATTGATGATCAATGTGATCACAGCCAACTGTGCTCGGCTCTCCGAAATTGAGTCCTCATACAGCGAAAACGTTTGGAGGTATGGGTCATACTGTGTCAAGCAACTAATAATCTTTCACCTCGAAGAGTGGATGACCAGATTTGTCGGCATCGGCCCGGTGGAAGGTTCATGTATAACAACAAGACTTGTAAGCAATCTATGCAAAAACATCAGCACTCAACCAAAAGATTAGGATGACCCCCAACCAATCATATTGAGACATCTCAGACGCTAAATTCTCTTTCTCCCCTTGCGAGAAAGTAGTCTTGATTACTGAAGAGATGGCATGTAGTACGGTGCAACGACTCGGAATGCTTACTAACGTCGTCTTGATCATGTGACTCAGTGGCTCCTTTGCGAAGGTTGACTCTGAGTTCAATAAGACTGTAAACTGATAGGCAGGAAGACCATTGTTCCTTATTTTAGGCAAAGTTGCTGTGAGTTGAATAGAGTATGGTCAATGAGACTGTAAACTGACAGTACTTCATATTTTTTCTCGGTCAAACCGACATGCTGGTTTAACTAGCTGTGAAGATCCGATGACTTTTCTCCAAGGAGTTGCATTCATTTGGCTCCCCACTCACTTCCTCTCCCTGCTTCAGCTCTTCCGACGCGCAACGCACTTCCACCGCTCGTCAGTCTCAACACTCCTCTGACTTCTCCTTTCCGCACATTGTTCAACACTGCTTCCCACTCTCGCACCCGATCAATCTCCTCAGGACCATTTGTCCCTTCGATTACTTTCCAACTCTCCTCTTCTTTTCCCATCCACGTTCCACTGCATGTATTCCCTTCTATCACCACTCCAGAGGTTCACGTGACCGATGTCGACACATGCATCCCCCTGGTCACACGAGATGCCATTCGCTTCTCCACTCCAGAAATCTATCTATATTCTTTCCCAGACTACAGACCACTCAGAGAGGACGAACGACCTACAGACGAAGAAGCCCCACCACCATCTCCAGATCCAATTATCATTCCTGCTTCTTAGTCTGATGGGGTCGTCACAAACGCTACTCGCTGCGACAATGAGCTCAGACTCGGTTGCACTTTCAGCAGTCTCCTGCATCCGCAATCTGAGCCCACCAGCATATGAACGTTGCTGCAGATGGCACCGCCAATGGTGCCATGCAAATGGGGCACAATGGGTGGAATAGTTCCACAGCCAGCACGGCCAATGGGCCGGTGGTGAGGATGGAAGGGTTTTGGAGGGTCATTCGAGAGGTGAGTCCGGTGCGGAGGTGTACCTTGGTGAGAAGGCTGAGGAGACGCACATAGATTGAGCGGCACGAGCAAACATCTGGAAGCAGTGATCGCGTCGAGGCTCACGACCAACGGCGTAGGCAAGGGTGTAGGAGTTGGGAGCATTGGCATTGCTGCGAGAATGGGCCAGTGTGGTGTGTTCATGGGCGTGTGTGGGCCGTTGTCACTCAGGAGGAGTGTGACGGAGACGGATATTGAGGTGCATCAGGAGTGAGTGTATCTCTTTTTTTTTGTCGTGCCGGGAGGTGGCTAATTTTACTATGATGCAGGGTGTTTAGCTGGTGAAACAAAACAGATTTGAAGACAGGATGAAAAGGCAGGGGCAGACAATCGTGTCGGTTGCATTTCACAGTTTTGCTTGCTTGCTCATTGATTCATTTTGTTTCTTTCCAATGCAGTTCCAATTTCCCAACTACATTTCAATCTTTCTAGCAGCTTGTATCATACTATGCAGCAGGATCCCAAGAATAGAATTTTTTTTCTGAACGGACAATCAACTACTGGAGATGCACTGCGCTGGTTGTGTCTGCTCTGTAACGTGTACATTTACAATTGATTTTCCATTCATCCTTCCATTTTCGAAACCACTGTTTTGATGGAAAATCGAGATGAAACAGAAGCTAACCACCCGATGTCTCTAGGTAATTTTAATTGTTCATGCTTGCTGAGGCGGCTGTCGCTGCCACCCATTATCCCTCTGCGATCTCCTCCGAAGTGCTCTCCCGACTGGTCCTCTTCCCCCCCCCCCCCAGCACGAGGTTCGATACTTACCTTTTGGCTAGGTCCGCTCTCGCCATTGCCCAGCCTCGGGCACCTATAGTGCTGTTGAGAGGATAGGAACTGTGCTTGAGTACTTACATTGTTATGGAATGAGACAAGGTTGAGGGGAACATTGTGGTTGTGGAAGAAGATTGGATAAACTCCTATTCAAACTTAGACACTGCTGAGCTATCTTATATAATACAAGTGTGTGAACTATTTACAATATTAGTACTCTAGTGCTCATATTTCAACACTCCCCCTTGCTTAGTATACTACTTTAGTGATACCCAAGTGATAAGAGAATAGATCATCCGTATAGTAATTAATATTACCAGCGAGCATTCAGTCAGAGTAAAATTCGAGACCGAGTTGGGATCGACACTCAGCAAACTTCTCAAATGTGAGGTTTTTTGTGAACATGTTGGCTGGATTCTTTGTTTCTTCTATATAGAACAATTCAATTATTTTGTCCTGCATGATTGTGTCTCGGACAAAGTGATACCGAAGTCGAATATGTTTTGATCATTTTTTGGTGACTGGATTTTCTGCCATGAATAGCAATCCTTGATTGTCACCACAAATGGGGATCGGGCACAGCTTATAGCCGAGCTCACCCATCATCTGCCAGATCCAGACAGCTTGACGAGAGCAGTCACTCAATGCCATATACTCTGCCTTAGTAGAGGAGAGGGCAGTGGTTTTCTGGAGGTGGGAATTCCATAGGAAAACCCCTTCAACCGCGAGTTTCAGGTAAAAACCTGTCTGCGAGTGTCCTGTTTGGACATCTTGACCCCAATTGGAGTCAGTGCATGCAATAATGCCTTTCCCATTCTCACCATTGTAGACTAGCGAATACTGACACATACCAAGTAAGTATCTGCATATGTAGTATGCTTTATCTAGGTGATCCTGAGATGGATTTGCGGCCTGCCTAGCTAGTTGGGTAACTGCGTAGGCTATGTCAGGCCTTGTACCAATCATTAGGTACACGAGGGATCCTATCACCGTTTGGAACCTCAGACAGATTTCTGGGTTAATGGAGAATGTATTCTTCTCGGGATAGTATCCTGAGGGGAGAGGAGTTTGAGTGATACGTGAGTTGGTAACGTCAAAGTGTTCCAATATCGTCTCGAGATAGGCAGATTGGTCCAGATATAGTTTCTGGCTGTCACACTTTATTCTCATCTTTAAGAACTCAGATGGTTCACCGAGGTCTCGACATTCCCATCTTTTCATGAATATGGCCTTTAGCTTCTCTACAAAAGCTTTGTTTGGTCCACAAAAGAGGGCATCATCAACATAGATTATTGCTATTACGAGGTTGTCACCATTGCGATAAATGAAGAGGCCAGCGTCTGACTTAAGACGCTCGAATCCTAGGTCTTTTATCGACTGGTCTAATACATGCCACCAGGTTAAGCCAGCTTGCTTTAAGCCATATAGGGCACGAAGTAGTCGGAGGACCTTTCCTTTTGTATTGGGTGGTGTGAACTCTTCTGGAAATTCCATGTAGATTTCTTCTTCCAATTTCCCATAGAGGTATGCAGATCGGACATCTAGTCCTGTGAGGTGCCACTTCTCTAGGGTAGAGAGGGCAAGCATGGCCTGCACTGTCTCAAATTGTACTACTGGTGAGAATATCTGGTCGAAGTCGAGGCCCTCAACCTGGGAAAAGCCTTTGGCTACCAGGCGGGCTCGTTTGCGACCATCGGATTTGACGTTGAAGATCCAGCAATTACAGATTACTTTCCGGTCTGCTGGTCATGGGACTACTTTATAGACTTCTCGGTCTTTGAGTATTTGTAACTATTTGAGGCAAGCCTCATGCCAGAGTTTTTGCTCTTCAGTGGGGAGCTTGAGTGTGTCTTTGTATTTCCAGTCACGATAGTTGGGTTGGATTGCCTTTGACGTTAGGTACGTGACCAAATTGTCTCCCCCTCAGTCCCTAGTGAGGCAGTTGACATCATCTTCCGAAGGAGTCGGGAATGGAGGAAGCCCACCAGGGATAGGTTGTTCACGACCATCGTCCTCAGGCACACCCCAAGGTGTCTCATCCTCGAGATCACGAAGTTGATCAAGGGGATGTCGCCTCTCTCCATAGACATTGCCATGGCGAAGTGGGGGTTATCTTTCTCTGTGAGAACAATGAGGGCCAAGTGGGGGTGTCAAAGGATGAGGAGAGCACTCTGGAGTACATGGAGGTTCCGAAGCAGGGGGACTGGGTGTAGGTGACACACAATCTCGAGGTGGGATCCTGGCAGGGGCATCACCAAGAGGGGGTCGTGGTTGATCATCATCATCTGAGTCATCTGAGTCAGGTGGGGTGGAGTGATCATGTCCAGAAGGATTTGTGCCAGTTGGGCCACGGCCAACGGGTTGATGAGGTGCTGCTTTGGGGTAGCGAGGGAATAGATGTTCATCGAACACAGCATGCGCTGCAGTGAAAATTGTGCCGGTGGGGCGCAAGAATATAAAATTCTTATCATTGCCAGTGGCAGTGCCGAGGTAGATCATCAGCTCTGATTTAGATTGGAGCTTACCTCCTTGAGTTTCTGCTGGAATATGCACATAGGCACCACAGCCGAATACTCGGATATGAGAAATTGAAGGTTTCTCCCCCTTGAGTAATTCGTGGGGGGTTCTCCACCCAAGGTGGATCATAGGGCCTCGGTTGTAGACGTGAGCAGCATGCTCCAATGCAAATTCCCAGGTATTGGGGGGGAGGCAGGTGTGTAGCCTCATTGCCTAGGCTTTATCAGAAAGCGTATGAATGAGTCGCTCTGCACGACCATTTTGTTGATGTGCGTATGGAGCAGACTGGTATATGTGGATGTCATTATCCTTCATATAGTCGACAAATGCCTTGGATGTGAATTCACCACCTGCATCAGACATCCAACCTTTGATACATGCATCATATTGGTTGCGGACCTAGGCAAAGAAGTGTTTGACCACTTTAAGGGTCTGGTCCTTTGACCTGATGGGATTTACCCAAGCACTGGATGTGTAGTCATCGAGGAAGACCACTGCATATTTATAGCGGTGATGTGATTCGACCTCATATGACTTCAAGTCAGCGTGAATTAATTCAAAGGGAGCGGTAGCACACGTCTCGCTATGAGGGACATCAGCAAAACAAAGGGAGGCTGGACAGTACTGGACAGTACTCCATAGCACTTATAGTACTCATAGTAGTCATAGCGAGGGTCCATGTAGACAGTGCTTTCATAGTGTCTCATAGTGTTGGTCATTCTCATAGTGTCTCATAGTGTTAGTGAATCTCATAGTATCTCATAGTGTCTCATAGTAGTCTCATAGTAGACCTCTAACCAGACCCATCCAGTTACCTTTCAGATAAATCATTTGCACACAATCAAGATTTGCAATAAAACAACATTTCATTATCAACTACTAAGCTCACTACTAAATGAATAGTACTTGTAGACATACTTACATCACAGTGACAGAAGCTACAAAAAATGGTCAATAATGAATCATCATAATGTAACAATGTTGATAAACTCACTATCAAAAATAAAAGACAGCTAGAGGTCAGTAGCCT
>JBBPPX010000332.1:0-27468 GCA_038092235.1 Leccinum boreale | reverse complement strand
TGGTCTGAATGTCTGCCTATTCATTGATCGGAAGTGATGATGTTCGCAAACAGTAGTAAAAACCTACGGTAAAACCAGCAATGGTTACAGTGTCCCAGTATTGTTTACCACTGGCAATCCTACCATCCGCAAATGACATCGTAAAACCTATATTGAGGTCCAAGTTGGTGGTGTGGGACGATGCGGGATCCCAGAGGTTGGGGTGGCTTCTGCAAAACCAATCACCGGTTGAGGCTGGAACAAAGAGATCGCTGTGTCGAATAAGACCAGAGAGTGGATGGTACTGACGGAAAACACTTACCTAAAACCGGTGTTGAACTGGACTGAGGTGGCGCCTAGAGTGAGTGGGTGTCACGAATGCACGGAAAAAACTTACCAGTGAAGGACTTGGGAGGAGTGCCGATCGAAATGGTCCCATACCATATTCCGTTCACGAATTTTGTCAAATCAACGCCAGCTCCGAACCCGTCCCGTTTCACAGCAGAAGGATGCGGCGTTCCCGTCTTCCTTTCGGAACCATCCATGCCACTTGGCCCACGAATTACCTGGCTAAAAACGTCTGAGCAAAAACGATGCCTGAGGACATCACAGGTCGATTTACGTGTTATGTGATGTAGCATTAGCATGAAATTCGCGCGTGTCGGTGTCAGAGCGTTTCGTGAGTGGTATAGCTATACCATCACTTTCCCCCCTACTAGGATCAGGTGTTTGGGCGGCCAGAACGAAAACCGCCACTGTGACGGCAATGGCTGTTCGGATCACCTTGAAGAACATGGGGTATCGGATGTGGAGAAGCACAGATATCATCAAGTACGTGCGCCCGACTTAAATAAATCTCGGGATGTCTAGGAACTAACTGGACTCGGAAACAATCAAACTGATGAAGTACATTCGGATCATCGAGTTTCGAAACAGCGTCATGACAAAGTGACGAACATCACGTGGAGTGACAGGTTGTGACGGCCACACTTTCCAGCACTTAACCAAGATGCCGACTTGATGCCGACCGTATAGCGGAGATAGAAAATAAAGTTGGATTAGTAACTTGGAATAGGTGCCTACTGGCGCCTGGGATCGGATGATGTAGTACAGTATATACTGATTTGAAGAAGTATTGTAATCTATGTCAGGTTGCTCTGGACTTGAATGTGCAGGACTCGGACTCGTCAATGGTCTTGCCCGTTTTGACCGCCGAGCCAGTGCGGCATTGTTGACCAGCGCGTTGTGGCTGCAATGTGGCAGCGCTTCTTCCTCGTCATGCGCCTGTGGCAAGAGCATGCTGCCGGGCCGGCATGCAGTAGCCGTCCTCGGCTATGGCTGAATTTCAGTCGGATTTTGATTGTGCACTCCAGGCCTATGGAATGCATGATTCGTCTAATAAGTCTCTTTTAGACTGGTGACCAATCCGTCCAAAAGAGGCAATGCTGAGGCGAAGCATGCCCTCGATAGACGGACTGGTAAAACTGGTTGTGGCGCAAGGGGGTGGAGCGAGCTCCCACGACAACGTGACTTTTGACCAATGAGAAAGCGTACAATTTGCTGTTCGAAACAATAATTTGCTAATTATCAGCTGAGTTCTAAAATCGAACAACCTATCGATCATCGATCAAGCTGGCTCAGGCTGTTTATACCGGCGTTGTAGCAGCCTAGTCGTGGCCACGCTCACTTCACTGGATACGAAGCACACAACGGCGGATTACCAGGTGACTCGTGCGTGTAACAATTGGCCATTGGGGTTCTGATTCACTTGCTAAGCCCTCGAGTTTTTGTTCGAGCTACCGAAACTGTTACTGTTAGGGAATCGCACGGGTATCTGAGCGCTGACCGTACCCGCGTGCGGGTTCACTCGAGGGTCCTGCTTGACGCGAACGACAACGATGACGACTCACGCACTGGCACACACGCACCCTCACCGGCCTCACCCGCGACGTCGACGACGACGACAGCATGCACGCACCCTCACCCACAACGCCGACGACGACACGCACACACCGCAGTGACCGCACACATGCTCCTTCGCACGACGTCAACGACAACGACACCCTCACCCACAACCTGCCGACTCGATGACTCGATAACGCACGGCAACACAACAGAACATCAACAACAACAACACAATGCCCACTGGCGACACGGACGGACGACGACGCGATGACGACACGACGACTCCAATCGACGGCGCGTCCGACACGGTGAGGCGATAACGACGGACATCGTGACAACACGACCGTGCACTCAGGCTGGCACGCACGTCACGGGTATGTGGGTCTGCAGATGCTGACCCATCCCCGTCCGGAAAAAACCTAGGTGCTACGCGATGACGACAACGAACGGTGCGACGACGGAACGACGCATGCCCCCCAATGTGACGACACGACGACGCGGCGTGCTGGCAGCACCACGCCATGACGTCGTGACGACAATGACGAAAACAGGCACCACGCGACGACGAAGCAACCCGCGCACTGGCACGGGTGCGGGTATGGGTATGGGTGTACCACAGCGGTGACCCATGAAATTGCCTACCGGCGAGACACGATCGTGATCACGGTAAAAAGGGATAACACTGTTCTTATTCGCTCGTCCTAGCCGCATTGTGAATGAAGTGTAGATTCGTCCTTGGACTCGATAGTTTAGGAATTAGTACTTTTTGCCGGGCAGCCGAGCAGCCAAGTGAGTTATCTAGATGCCGGGTGCGATGCCGAGGGACCTAAGTCCAAAGACGGACAAAACAGTCACGTTGTCGTGGGAGCTCGCTCCACCCCCTTGCGCCACAACCAGTTTTACCAGTCCGTCTATCGAGGGCATGCTTCGCCTCAGCATTGCCTCATTTGGACGGATTGGTCACCAGTCTAAGTCTCTTTGGCAGCAACGGCTGCACTTTCTGTTTTAAGGATAATAATCAATCTCCCCGTCTCAATATTTTCCTTAAACGACTTGAGTACACTAGCTACGTTCTGGATTGATATTAAATTGTGTGTAATACTGTGTATTGCCGCATCACGCAAAGTCACCACTTGGCACGTGATGTTTGTCAAGCGATTATATTGTGTAGCAACCGGCTAACCTAGTCCTACACAAACGCTAAGGCGGTAGCCTTGGCTACCGGTCCGAGGAAGAATGCGCTTACACACGCCACACGGTACGTGGGTAGTGTGGGGCTCCGTGAGCTGTCTAGGTTGCCTTGGTAGCATCAGAGGGCCTGGGCAGCGTTATACCCACTAAAACCTCAGGTGCGATGACCCAATTTGAAGGTAGGTGGTGGTAGGGTAGGTGTACGGGGGTCCAGGTGTGGTACACGCGGGAGCGTAGTGCGGTGCGGCGGGGGTGTTTTGCCAGGGTGTGGTCTAGGGACAGGCGGGTGTCGAGTTTGGACAGCCAGAGTGTTGTGATGGATTGTGATGGATTGTGGTGTATGTGTTTGGTCGGCAATGACCCGTGCACAACGTAGGGACCAGATGAGGTGTGCAGATTCGGAGATGAGGATGCGTTGGAGGCGCGCTTTCCCCAGGGCCTGGGGGTTGGGGCGGGGTGAATCTGTGGGAGGTGGGGCAATGGATCCCCAACCAAAGATGGTGCCGAGGGTAGGAGGGTGCCAAGGTCCGAGGCTTGGGGGCCAGAGTCGTTGGGCAAGGCGCCAGATTGTTGTACGCTCAGGGCTGGCACAGTAAAATAGGATGTGGTCCAGCGATTCGACGGTGTCGGCGCACAGAGGGCAGTATGCGCGATCCTGGTAGTTCCATATGTGTAGCCAGAAGGCGCCAATGCGCAGGGAGCTGTTTATGGCGCGGTATACGAAGCTTTGGATGGGGCGGCGGATGTCGGGGTGTCGAATGCGCAGCCATATGGTCTGGGTAGTTTCGAGGTGGGAGGTGAGGGCATGGACCGCGTCACGCGTGGCGGAGAGGTTGGCCGAGACGGTGTGGGGTAGGGGGGTGTCGCAGCGGGTTAGCGCCTTGTACACGGAGCGTTGTGAGGCTGTGCTCAGTTTCAGTCCTTGAAGGGTGAAGTTGTTGGGGACCGACAGGTCGATGTGATCGGGGGTGGGTTTCAGCGCCCCTTCTCGGGCAAGGCGGTCGGCCGCTTCGTTGCCTGGGTCGTCTGAGTGTCCTTTAATCCATCTGAAGTAAGTGGGGGCAGCCCGCCATCGTAGTTGGTACGCCTGCCTTATGTGTGAAAAGTTTGAGAAAACATACCTGAGGAATTAGGACACAAATCCAGCCTCACAAGCCGGATTCAACCGAGAGCACTCTTGATGGTGCATGCCACCAAGTTTGCCTGCAGTGCAAGGCGGAGCGCCGGGCGATGGTTGAAGAGTGGTGAGTCGGTGGTGCGGCACTGGTGCCATCAACACCTTGCTTTCGATAAGTGCAAATTTTTGGCTGTGTTAGCGCTTCGTTGCAGAAGCAAGTTAGTTGTCGCATTTCCACGCCAGCGAGAACAGCGAAGTTGGGGCAGTTTTTTGTCAACGGTGAATCGATGATCTTGTCGATTGCCACTCTGTACTAGAAGGACGACCGCACTTCGTCGGCAATTACCTTGTTTACAAGTTACAACAGTTCGGCTTCAGTCAAATTATTTGTAAGTTTTCCACGGCGTCCGCGCGAGCGAACAGCCAACTACGAGCTTACCTTAGTTACCCGGCGGTCTCATGAAGTTCAAACTGGATTGGATCGAGATGCTGAGATAAGAGGGAACATGAAAAAGTACAAATAAGTAAGCCAAAACGAATAGCAAGAGCTATAAAAAACAGTTCTAACTACGGTGTATGCGAAGTGACCCTCTGCGGTCGCACCGCAGAGCATCAACGTATTTAGCTGGTGAGATGAGCTTGTTGTCGCTATCGAAAGCCGGAAGAGGGCATATGTCAGGTGATTTGAAGAGTTCAAGAAATAAGGCCAAGTTTCCATCGCAAATTTTGGGCCGAGCAATGATAGTAGTACCTGAGTTTGATAAAGCATGAGCAAATGGATGTAACGAAAGGATCATATTGAGAAATCAACCTGATTCATCATCTGTCAGATTGATGGTCGGGTTCTTTGCTCGATTCTGATTCCATCAGCTTTTGCTAGAAAATCAAAACCAGTTAGAATACAAGGACCGGTCGGGTGTCGAGCTTCTAGCAGAACCTGGTCGATTCGGACTGCACCTTTTGGCCCTCTGTATATAATTCCCAATCTTGCCCAAGCATGTCTTCAACGTGTTTCATGTGCGTCAGGAGTTGTCGCTCGATTTGCCGAGCCAGGTGACAGCCTCCACGATCGGCAGAATGATGTCCCGTATATGAGACGTGCAATATGCTTCCGAAAACATCGTGAACTGCCAACGACGACCTCAGCCAGCACGGTTCGAGAGGAGAGAAGTGACGCGCACCTTTCCGTGTAGACGCTCGATGTCCTCCTTGACATAGTCAATGAGTTGCATTTGATACTCTTGGATGGCACCTCAAATCTGTGAATGATTACGATCCGTTACCTGGTCTTGATCAAGGAGTATTTCCACTGACACCACTTGAACATCCTACCCATAATGGCAGAAATCATGAGCTATATCATGGCCTACGAAAATTTGCTCATCCTTTCAAAACTACTCAAGAGTAAACCCCAAACCTGAATTGCCAATGCCGACAATAATCACCTTCTTTCCTTCACAGTCCTCCGCAGAACCATGTCCGGTAGAGTGCAAATTGGACAATCATTGTCCTCATCTGTCCTTCCCGATTGATGACAACTTGCCAAGCTCTCGTGTTATGGTCGAACGTCGCGCTCGATACCGAAGAGGAAAGCCAAATGTTCAAGTCGAGGGAGTCGCATAACATTCGAGCCAATCAGCAAGCTGTGTATAATTAGTGTATAACGAAAGAGCGAAGTGAACCTGAGGTACATTTCAATGAAGCAGGGCTATGAACAGGCCAGGTCGATGGGAAACTGACCAACCGCGGGGTGATCAGTTGATCGAATGCCACATGCTCCTTTTCACTCACGACATGTACGGCATTTGACCATTCCCTTGGGTCCAGGATCAGTTCGAGAAATGGTGCAGGCATATAAGTAACCATCACAGGAACTACTCACACATCGTATTGAGCAGAGTCAACTTCTTGTACCGCGTCCTCCACTGACTAAATGTCACTTTAGCGTGCCTATACGGACGCAACGGAAATCGTACGTCATCGCCGACACGCTTGTTTCTTTCGATGACGAACATAGGGACACCAAGATAGGTCAGCCTCGCAGTTACCGCGAGTCCATTGTGACGAGTCCCAATGACGAGTACCGTCGGATCTCCATCGGCAAAGTCGATCTCGCGTCGGCATCGATCTTCCCGGCTCTCGTGGAGAGCTGCTGAGGGAGGGTCACGCAAGGCGCCGATGTGCGAAATGGGATATCGTCGCATGTCAGGGATATACTCGAGTTTGTCTGCACCCGAATTTGACTGTCCAACCTTCCAGGATATCAACGTCATCGATGTGTCCTTCATCGCATTCGAAGTGAGCGTCTCAAGCAAAGACCTTGATTTGACTCCTGTCCCTCTTCAACAGATACGGGTTCTTCCATCTGCGGCCAGGTTCCCATCAAAACGCTCGACTCGCAACGACGGGCCTGTCGGCGTTTCACCTTCTCGAGGCCCCGATACGAGGACCAACGATCATCAAACCACTCCCCGATCTGTTCTCTCCGCCCTGCTTCGAATTCGAGACAACACACAGCAAGGGCATCGCCGTCGCGTTCTTGGTCCCGACGTCTAATGGCACGCGGACAACCTGGTCCCTATTCACTCAGCTCCACGCGCTCAAGGCATACCCAGAGAAGGTGAGTGAAACCTCGAAGAATTTGTTGCCAGGAGGTCATCGACAGACTGATTTTTGTAACCACAGGCCAGTCGGTTTGAATTTAGCTGCCAGGGAGCCTCGAAACATTCCGAGCCCATGTCGGTGGCATTGCAGTGGCGTCGTGCTAGCAAACCTGCCGTGTGTCAGTCGAGAAAAGAGATCGAGGATTGAGATCATTGAGAACGGGAATTTCGCCGCTTAGACACAACCAGGCTTGTTACTAGTTTTTTTTTGAGTCAGTTTCGAGTCATGGAAGTCATTAGCCGACCGACCTGCAATGTTGGATTGACTCGGACGATTCCTTATCAACCAGTGTGTTCGAACATTTTTGAGCCAATTTACGTAACCAGGTTTTATTCTTCTCCTTGCCATGTCCTCCTCCCCAGAACGTCCGATTACCTACTTTGATTTCACCATCGATGATAAACCGGTCGGTCGTGTCATATTCTCTCTCTATGCAGATCTCGTACCCAAGACCGCTGAAAACTTCCGTACGTTTCCCTCCTTGCGAGTGAACGTCATCCATCAATCGATCCCTCCCAGGCGCACTTTGCACCGGCGAAAAGGGAGTAGGCAAATCTGGAAAGCCGCTCCACTTTGCTGGTTCCAACTTCCACCGTGTCATCAAGGGGTACGCACGTCTCGTTTTCTCGAACCAAATCGCATTGAGATGTGAATCAGGCTTTGACACTTCGTCTTGTTCCTCCCCAGGTTCATGTGCCAGGGAGGCGATTTCACTGCCGGAAATGGTATCTGATCTTTCTTTGATGCTGTTGACGCCCGCTCGTTCTCACTAACCCGCCCCAGGCACCGGCGGAGAGTCCATCTACGGCGAAAAGTTCGAAGACGAGGCATTCCTAGTCAATCATGACAGACCTTTCCTCCTTTCTATGGTGCGTATTTCCGTCGCTTGGCGTGTTCTGGGCTCACCTTGCCATATCCAGGCCAACGCGGGCAAGGACACCAACGGTTCCCAGTTCTTCATCACCGTCGCGCAAACTACTCATCTGGACGGAAAACACGTCGTCTTCGGCGAGGTCATCAAGGGTAAATCGATCGGTGCGTCGCATTCCCTTCTCCAAGTTCGTCTCGCGTTCCGCCCTGAACCGCATTCTCGCCAGTCCGCAGAATCGAGCACCACCCAACGGCATCGGGAGACGTCCCCATCAAACCCATCGTCATCGCCGCCTGTGGCGTCCTCTCCCCCGACGACCCATCCCTGACCGAGTCTGCCAGCCCGGACGGCGACAATTACGAAGACTACCCCGAGGACGACCCCCGCGCGTCAGACGACCACGAGTACGCGTACACGGCTTCCAACGCGATCAAATCTTTCGGGAACGCGCTGCTCACGGGAAAGAACGACGACGGCTCGAAAGTGGCAGACGCCCCGAACCCGTCCGCGGCGTTGGACAAGTATCTCAGTACGTTGCGTTTTCGCGGATCGCGATCCACCCATGCTGAGGATGACCTCAGAGTCTCTGAGATACCTTGACGAACACCCTTCGCTGCCGGACGATGCGCCACCCCAACGCAAGGAAGAATTTGATGAACTTCGGACGGTCTTACTCAACAACTCGGCATTGGCTGCGCTGCGGGCTCAGCCGTCCGACCCTACGCTAGCCGTACACCAGACGACGCGTGCGTACATGCTGGCGGTCAAGGTGGAACACAAAGGTCAGTCACATCCTTTGCGTGAGGTCCAAGCGCCCATATTCACCGCGAACCACAGCGAAAGCGCTCTACCGTCGTGCACTCGCCAAGAGTGCCCTCAAGGACAATGACGGTGCGAAAAGCGACCTGTTGGAGGCCAGCGATCTCCTCGCGACAGAAGACCCTCTCAACCTCAAGGGTACCATCTCGGCCGAACTTGCCAAGATCGTGCAGCGCGAGAAGGAGCTCAAAGAGAAGGAGAAGAAGGCGTACAAGAAGCTTTTCGCGTAGACAGACTGGATCTAGATCAGGTTATAGTAGAACGCGAACGCACAGTTTGTATAACATGGAAAGTAGATAAAGGGCAAGGTCAACGAGACCTTTTGCACGGTTGAAACTGCTTGTTCGTTGTAACCTGACTCGGAATTCAAATCCTCCAGGGAGGGCCGAAATATCACGGCCTTGCCTAGACTACATGCTGCGTGCCACAGCCGTGCACCCTCGTACACCCTTAAGGCCTCACCCATCGATTCACGCGAACAACATCGACAGTGGGTTCGAAACTGGCGTATCGGCGCGTCCCGATTCGGGGCGCGCGTCGGGCATGCCAGTTTCTCTGAGGAAGCTTGAGGATGTGGATCCGGGAAGATGCGCCGCTGATCCGGGGATCGGGAGCGTGACGAGTGGGCCAGCAGCCTTGTATCCCAGTCGCTACCAACTTTTCACATGTAATACATCTTTTTTTCCCTCAATTCCATGCCTCGTGCGCATCCTTTGTTCGTCCGTCCACTCTACTTGATGAAACGGAGAAGAAAATTACGCTTTCCAACGGGCGATGCTTTTGGATGCACGCCACTCGGGTCGTCACGAAGCAAGACCGGAGCAAACATGCTCGCTGGGTTCGCCGCGCTGTCAACGCATGCCGACGACGACGATGACGCCGATAGGAAACGTACCCAATCTTTGCGCCTTCTTGGAGCCGCCCTCCATCGACCCGCCGTGCTGGGCAATGTAATGCAAAAACGCCGTCAGAGAGATCCACACCTTGACTCAACGCCGTCAGCACGCGATCTCGGACAAGAAGGGGGAAGGGATCCACGTACATTGATGCTCTCGTGCGGAAACGCGTTGAGCACCTCAAACGCCTCGTCCTTGTCCCTCGCCTGCAAACACTCCGCGTGCAGACGAGCAGGGACGACAGGCTCGATCAACGAATCGAGCAGTGTGACAAGCGTGTTCGCGAACGCCGCGATGAGGGCACGGTGGTCCCCATCAGGGCCCTCCCGCGGGAACTCATCCCCCGTATCGAGACACTACGCCAATGATCATTCAATCATTGGGTGCCAACGTTGCCTGATGACGAGAGCGACCCACCTCTCGGATGACGTGACACTGTTCTTCTTGTGCCGCATGCTCGAACAGTGCATCCTGAACGCCCCGACCGTCATGTACCGGTCATGAGTAGCACCACTGATGTACGTACAGTAGCGGATACATGAGCCATCATCCAATTGATGAGCCTCATGATCTCTCTTGGCGCGTTAATGGCTTTTTCGGTGGGCATCAAGTCCTCGGGTGACGCGAGTTTCCTGATCGGCCCAACTAATCGGGTCAGTTTTTCAAGCGTGTTTGCGAAACACGTGTATTCTGAATGGATGCAAGGCATTTAGATCATCGAACCACTATCCGTGAACCGAGATGGAGGGGGAAAGGACGGAAAAGACAGTATAAAAGGACATACGATATTCTCCGGAGACGGAAATGAAATCATCTTTGCCGAGGGCAGTATGTAGGACCAGCGTGCACTCAAGCATCGAAGGACCATGATTCAATTTTGCAGCCGAGTTGTCATCCACGTAAGCAGATAAGGAAATGGTCATGGTTTCCTGGGGTCGCAACAGTCCCTAGTAGGTAAGGCAAAGCATGTGTAGCGTATCTGCGCTTGGACTAGCTCGAAAGACGCACCACTCCAGGTTCTACGCGAAGCCAAGAAGGTGCTGTGATGACGTCGTCAATACAAATCTCAGGGACGGCAGCCATGAGGCTTCGAGAACGTGCTCACAAACAGGGCTTGGATCGGCACTAGTGGCCACGAAGCGGAACACGCATGGAATCTATCCAGTTCAAGCTCCGAGGTCAAGCACGTTGAATGATCACTGCAGTACACAAGCGACTTACTTCGCCGTCGTTTCGTAGCACCACTTCGCGGTGTATAACTTGTTTGTATCTTGCCGACATCGCCAACGTGTTCATAAATAAGTTATGCAACGTAATTTGAACTTACTTGATAGTTCCAAACTCTATTGCAGTTGGCTGGATCTTGATCTTTGGCCGGTGCTTAGAATCCTCGAAGCCAACCAGTTCGCGATGCAGCGCCGACACAGCATCTTCGTACTTCGATTGATCGATAAGAACCAACTGGAGTACGAGAGAAAGGGGCCAGCTCTGATAAGTACCCGAAGGCCAGATGAAAAGACTGCGAGACACGCACAGAGATATCAAAGTCAGCCGAGACGGGCTGATGGTCACTCGTCGTGATTTCCGGGTGACTCTTGTACGTCACCTGCCCCACCCTCACGTCAGGGTATGCAATGTACAGGATGCGATCCGTCCACGCGGGTTTGCGCCTGGTCTACACGTTGAGACCCTTTCTTACAAACATGTGTCTTGCGGAAATGCCCACTTTACGTCGTATCCCAGACGATCCTTTGACGAACCTGGGGTTAAGCGATACGTTCTGTAGCGGATACAGTAAGCGTCAGCGTATCACGGGTCAGATTGCAAGATTGCATACGGAATATGGGTAATGAGATGCTCTGTGAAACCTTTGAAGGCCTTGTTGCTCCGTATGGCAGCCCCAAGCTGGTCGTAGTAAAGTAGAGTCTGTATGCTGTCTATACCTGATGCATGGGCGGACAATAATCCCCTGATATCCCCATCGTGCAAGTCTAATCGGTAATTGAGATCTCAATCAAACGTAAGGCTCATTCTCTTTTTTTTTTCGAAGAAACGCTTTACCTCCCTGAGGCGAGATAACTGTTAGGGTCAAAGTTCCGTTCTACTGCAAGGCGGACGCACCATCCAAAATAGCACGTCGGTCTGGTAAATGCTATAGGTATCATCCTCCAAGAACGAATCTAGGGAGTAATCCTCATTCAAAACATTCGGAGAAAATGCGAGGCGGCTGCTCAGTTCCTGGAAATCGTAATTCCGCCTTTCCACCATCTCGTCCGATGCCGCAAGATGTGCATTGACGAACGTCAAAACAGTCGAGCGATAGGATATTATTGGGGAACCTAAAGATATCGATGGGGTAAACTTGAGCCTGACAGCCGTCGCACCCTTGTTTCCCTATAGACCGATGCCTGAGTACCTTGAACATTGTCGAGAAATAGGTATTGTCGAATACCATAAATCCCATGATTCCTGAACCAGCGTCACACGACCGGACGTCAGTGAAACAGTGGACAATATCTTTCTTCACGATCACTATCAGTAGCATTCCGACGAGTTGTCTTGAAATGAGCTAGCAGCATCCGGTGGTAATCAACTTTGATATGACCACGTTGATCAGAACATACCTTTTCATACAGTTCCCGCTTCTCTCCAAGACCAGCAAAGATAGCAGTCAACCATTCTTCCTCTTTCAGCGTAGTCGTTGCGTATAAAAATGCTTCAGTCGATAGATCCAACTCCTGAAATCCCAGAACCAGTATATCTGGATCCTCAAACTTCTGCCGGTCAGTTGTTCCAGCCAACGATTTGCTTTCGCGCGATTCCACTACAAGCACTATGAGTTGAAAGAAGGCCAGGGAACGTCGACGTAAACGAACCTTGCTGAAGTGGATCCGAGGAGACTTCAAATGGCGAAAGTTTCAATGGGGAAATCCATCCGGGCTTCCCTTGTTGCTTGTATTCCGAACTACGCAACCATGGGTAAAGATCCTGGGAGGGAGACCTCCCATTGACATTGAAAGTTCCTGTTCGTACTCTGCAAAGTGGTAAATGAGTCTCTCGGAAAATTCCAGAGGGACAGGCACACTTCAAGTGATGTACGTTAGAGGTCGAGGCTTCCTTTACAGCAGTTTGTTCAATATAGTCGCGCCGTACTATCGAAACATCCAAAAGATCGTCTCCAGGAGCGCCAGCGATGGCCGCAGACAAGCGCGAAAGCAAGGGCTGATTGCGGATGCGCAGATCAGGGCGACGAGACAAGGGGTCCCGAAAGTATGCTTTGACCCAGCCGAAATCGGTGATGACTGGACGTGTTGGAGCTTGAAAAAGGGTAGCGTCAGAGCTCGCACCAGCTTGTCGTACTTGAACACACGCGTACTATTTAACTCCTTCAAACGACGACACTCTGCAGTCAAGGTTTGTAGCTTTTTGGTGTTGCGAGTGCGGACGGCAAATGTGAGCGGTGTGGTGTCTTGGGGGTCACGCCTGATGGTCAGAAGCCAAGCTCAGGCGACTATGGGTTAGATGGGAGTGACGGAAGCCTGATGGCAGGCTAGAACATACCGGACCAGGACTCTGTTGGCGCGCCCGGATCACTCTCTTCGGAGGGGGAGTCGACTGCATCGGTCTGTGCGACTGATAGAGCGAAGTGCTCGGTGATCGGCAACGCCTCGACGACCCTCACCACACCACCGGTCGTAATTACGTTCAAGAAGAGTAAGCTTGAAGGGGATAAGCGCTTTTTTCGCGAGGGGTTATTCAGACGCGCACATTCCCACCGAGTCTGTATCCTGGGGAGATGGCCGATGAACGATGAGGGCAATCAGTTGACGACGCCTCTGAACGGACGGTTGTGTGCGACGCGGTACGCTCGAGGGTGACTGTACGTTCAAGAGACACTCGAGACTCTCCGATGGACGAAGGAGAGAACGGACGAGTTCCGTGGCGGTAGGCATCGAGGAGCGATAATTCCCACGTTTCCCCGCATTGACATGATGAAATATCGAATTCAAGTTGTCACGAGGGATATAAAGTGCCTTTCCTACATTCCCCATCTTCTGCTCCTCATCCTTCAACCACTCACACACACCCAACACATACTCATGACCCGCACCGCGCGTGCTACCTTCCCTCGCGCCCTCATCAGGGACCGCTCCGAGTCAAAGTCGGGCCTCGACAAGTCCTTCCGCAAGGGTGGCGGTGGCCAGCACAATTGGGGTAGCATCGCCGACGAGGGCTACCTCGAGGCAGCCGCACTCGAAGACGGACAGCAAGACTCTGCCACAGAAGCAGACACCAGGGACTCTCGTGCGTACATCATGGACCTTGATTATGTATAACCCCACTCACGTGGTCACCCACCTGGTAGTCGACAGGCAGCCGTCTGAGAGACGATCCAACTCCTTCACCGAAGAGGAGAGGCGCTCCGCAAGAAACTTCAGGAAGACCGTTCTCAAGGGCCAAGGTCACAACTTTCTGTCCACAGATTGCTGTTTTCTTACCGCCACTCGTAGACATTGACCTGTCGGCCATCGCCCGCACATCGGCTGCCGTATCTACCTCCCCAATTGCACGCGTCGCAATTGACACTATGGTGTAAAGGTGCATAAGCCACACCTCCTTACCACACATATGTTTATCCCCGCATCGCAGTCCTTACCATCAAACCGGTTGAGTCACATCTCCTGAATCCCGATGTACATTCTCTGTCGAGCTGTATATGTATTTCCGACTCGAACCCCCCTGTCATTTGAAAACCATGTCACCATTAATGTAATAGCAAAGAAATGTCACCGTCTAATAAACTAAAGGTCTTTGAGCCACTAAAGAAGCCTCGTCAGCACCCTGGACAGTGCCCATGGACCTTTAGATAAGAGGGCGACGCGCGTGACCACGATATCGAGATCACGATGCTCACCCACACAGTCTTGGTGTGGGAAGCCTTGATGATATCTGATCATCATCAAACAGATCATCAACGCCCGAACGAAGAATCTGTTTCGCATCTCCACAGCCCGCAGTATTCGGCCTGAGAAAGCCAGATACTTGAGGTAAAATTTCAAATGAGACAGTCACGAGGAGTTTGACATCAACTCACCCTAGTTTCTGGACATGGATGCAATTCGAGGAAGCCGGTAGACCATTGCTATGTCAGAATGATGTTGGAAAGGAAAAAGCGGGGCGATTCGAGTCAGCGGTTGAGTCGCCGAGCCAGAAGGAGAAGGGGTTTTCTTGGCAAGTTGCAGCGTCTTCAAGTTCAACTGTGTTCGTGTGCTGTCACGGTGTTTCTGGGAACGGACGGCACGTCGGCACTGGCGGGCGGTTCGTGCGGAGTTCGCTGCTGCGGCGCCGACACGACGGCCGACGTGCCGACACGCACCATGACACAACACGACGACGATGCGCAACGATGCGACGGCGTGCCACCACTGCGATAAGTATGACGACGCACCGACCGGCGCCGATCGGATTGAAGACACAACATGCTGAGTCAGCGCTTCTCAGAAGTCTGGCCTCGTTCCCAGAACGTAGTCTGGTGACCAGACGGGCCAATATTAATCATACCATGAGTTTTGGTCGAGTCCACAGTCGCACGAAAAAAATACAGCAGAATGTCGATTCTTATCTCTTATCACTATGCCACCAGCATGTCCTCGCTATGTCGCTCCTCTGCCGACCCAGTTAGACCGTACGTGCTCGTCAATATCGTTATTACTAACTCTCTGATCGATCTATCTAGTCGACTTTGCTGATCTCGCTGTCATCGACCTATCAAAGGCACACACTCCAGAGGGACGCGCAGAGCTTGCGCCACAGCTTTGTGATGCCTTTCGCACCCATGGGTTTGTCTATGCAATCAACCATGGATATACCCAAGCACAGGTACATCTTACCGCCTCCCTTCCAATACCTACTCATCGCGTGGATCAGCGCGATCGGATTTTCGACATTGCAGATGTTCCCTTTACCGCTGTACCCCCAGAAGAAATCAAGACCTACACGTTCGACAGTGATAAACTTGGCTTTTATGCCGGGTACAAAGCACGCGGACTCTGGGCAAGTACATCGTCTTCCCCAATTGCTCCCTCTGGTTCACGAGGATTCCGAGGCAGAAGGTAAACTCGGACAACAACATCTTTGACCAGATCGTACACTACGCAAGTGCGTATTTCGTCTTGCATACCGTTTGGCACTGGTTCGCTGAAGCAGAACAAGTCAATCGTGACGTCACAAAACGTCCTCATCCTGAGGCTCTTCGTCCCTTCTTGCCTGAAATCGATGCTTTCGCTCGCCACAACCACTTCAACATTCTCCATACCATCCTCAGGTAAATCACCATCATGACGCCAGATCAGTTTGGTCTTTGAATGATCCTCCCAGGCTCATCGCACTGAGTCTCGAGCTTCCCGAAGAAACACTGGTGCAGAAGCATAATTTCCATAGAAACGGTGAAACATCGGGTCTGTCCTCCTCGGTCTACACTCACAGAACTCAGTAACTCACGATAGTATAGTCAGATTCATGAAATAGTACGTGCCTACGCTCCCCTTCATCTCAGCTTGTTCTAACGCTGTTTGGTCGCCAGTTACAGGCGCTCAAAAGAGGAAGAAGAACTGTCAAAGAACGTTTGGCTCAAGGGTCACACAGGTATGCTGTATTAACAGCACTGAAAAAACGAATTAGAACCTGTATCTCTCCAGACATTGGTAGCATAACCATTCTCTGGAGCCAACCCGTGGGTGGCCTACAGATCCTTTCCCCAGATGGAAAATGGCGCTGGGTCCGGCATATCGATAATGCGTTGGTGCGTCCTCACCCCCTCCCATGGTATCGTGACATCTCACATACAATAAAACAGGTCATCAACACCGGGGACATGATGGAATTTTTCACTGGTGGATTCTACAAACCCACCATCCATCGCGTCATTCAACCACCCCCTGACCAAAGTGCCTACGATAGAGTCGGTGCATTCTATTTCGCCATGCCTGATGACGACGTGCCACTCGCTCCTCTCGCCAACAGCCCGGTGCTACAGCGCGTGGGCATCGAGCGACTGTGTCCTGAAGAGGAAGCACCGCTTTCGGAAGTGTGGAGGAAGGAAAGGACCGTCTCGTATGGGCGTGTGGCACTGAAGAAAGGGTCAGAGAAGAATACCGAGGAAGAACTCATTGGGGGTATCGTCGTGAAGCACTACAATTAGGTGCACATCTCCTTGCCCACCCGAGCGTTCGTGCCTGGGTGAAGCAGTTGTTGTCTCCTACCACAAAGCTTTGAATAAACGCGCAGGTGTTTCTGGAAATATTGTGTTTGTCGCTTCCGCGTGCGGGATTGTCAATATCCACGGCTGATAGTGCACTACATGGTAAATATATCTATTTGATCTCGCCCGATTCGTGATTCAGGCGAGTCAGATCTGAGCGTTTGGGGCGAGGCGAAACGTTCGCACTACAAATACTTTAGTTCATCACTTCAAATTCGTCTGATCACGTTTAACTGCCTTCCTGGGATACACTTCGATGCACAGGATCGCGCAAACCTCAAATACCGGGACGGAACGATATGTACTGAGCGTAAGATGAAAAGGTCACCAGTCACGAGCCAAGGGCATGATCGGGCACATGAATAATGTGGATCATCAAAGGCACGGTACAGTGATGAGATTCAAGTTGTCGAACCGATTCACAATCTAGTTCAGAGATGAGCTACTGCAAAATGTTTTCGGTCACATCATTTCAAACATGACACATGATAAGATTTTGATTGACAGACAACGAAAGACGTGCTGGGAAACCATCCCTGATACAGTGGTGAATGTGCTGTTTAGCTATTAGCCTTTTCACGTCGAGTCCGATCATACCAGTAGCAAATTAGGTTACATATTCGAAACACAGAGAAACTCGGAGCTAGTCTCAGTAAAGTCTGATATGATCAGTCGCGGAAATAAGCAAGGTTATTCCGTCGAGCCAGCGCATCATGGCATCTAGCTGCGGAACCTATGTAGTTGCAATGCGGCGTAGACACTAAGCTTGATTTAGACCACCTTGCCTCGGAGGCCCGGGCCTTCGAGTGTCCCTTTTGGCCAAGTAACGGCAGGTGGCGGGACTCGTCAGTCCTGAGGCGCAATTTCAAAGACATAACGGACTTAGTCGGAGGAGTCGATCATATCAGATCGCTTACCAAACTAGGCAGGCGGCACGGAAGGGCATCAAGCCTGACATGGACAGACATGATAATTTCTCGCAGTCACCAACTGCGCCAGATTTCCGGGACATGTTTGCCCCGGTTCTAACAGCCAGTACTGTCATTTCTCCATGAAAATCATCCGATCGGACACCAAGAGCCGTTGCAGGGACACTTTCGCTATGCATGATGAACGCGCGTGCGCACGGGAGGTACGAGGCATTGGACCCACCATAGTGTTTCCGAAGCAGCAAACGGGCTGCTGAGAACATTTATTCCCATCAACGATCGGGTTGCAGAGAAGCCCGGCCTGAGCGGCACCATCCAGGTTGATTCCCAGGAATTTCAGCAACTCGGCGAGCAGAGTAACGACAACGGAACCAGACTGTGAAAAAGAAAAAAGGACCGATCAGTGTCGGACCCGGTCGCCATATCAGTGACATATGTCTCACGGATTGAACCGAGTTGCAGCACTGACTGTAACTAGAGTTGTACTCGTTGCGTTTGGAACAGCGGCGACGGCGCCAGCGAAGGCAATGATAACAGTGGCGGGACGAATGTACATGTTGATCCGGGTTTGATTGGCGGATTTACTCGAGAAAGCTGGTGTTCGAAGGCGATGCAGGAATTGGAGTTTACGTCTTGCTGCTCTGGGTCGTTATAGCATACTTTGCATCCACCTGAGAAACAAGGTCGGTGCGTAGTCTGGGACAGAAAGAATTGAGGATCGTAAACCAACACCTCTCTATCTTGTTGGTGAAATCCGGTGCATCAGCAATTACCATGACTTAACGCTCGCGCCCGGTGAGTCCTAGGCACAAAAGGGAAGTAGTGGAGTACACTAAGGAGGTACCTGGGTTTCCAACCCATTAACTTGTTACCCATCCGCTCGACAGTATAAAAGGAAAATGTTCTTCGCGCAGAGGGCTGTATGAGGTATCGACCTGACGGTGGCATCATTATTCCATGGTTCACTGTAACCTCAGGGCTTGTGACCTAATTTGAGAGCGAGCGGAACTCGTTCACCAGAAACGGGAACCACATGGAGCATCTTGTAGTCAGATGGTAGCAGTCTGCAGAGATGTTGATGTACATCACGAGGATAATTTTTTACGGGCAGGGTAGATATTGCTTTAGCATATATGCAATAAGTATCTTGCAAGTCTTTGAGCCTATCAGACCATATATAACCTAGGAACGGATTAAGCCCCATACCTATAGTAACTAAATGGGAAGCACGTGCAACTCCGCACATATCTTTGTGCGTGATACTTACTGGCAACATCATACATGATGCCGCATAGTGGCCAAATGACTACATTATTTCATTGTGCACATGTAGTATGAGTTTGAAAATGATGAAGCTTGTTGGGCAAAATCCGTCTGCTTTGGCATAGACACAATAAGTATCTTGCATGTTGTTGAGCCTATCAGGCCATATATAGCCTAGCAATGGATTAAGCCCCATACCTATAGTAACTAAATGGGAAGCATGTGCAACTCCACACATATATTTGCCATGTGTGATACTTACTGGCAATATCATATGTCATGCCACCCAGTGGCCAAATGACTACATTATTTCATCATGCGCATGTAGTATGAGTTTGAAAATTATCAAGCTTGGTTGGGCAAACATCTGTCTCTGGGAGAGATGAACAATTACCATCATTGACTGAGCTTACTGGCATTGAAGTCTGTTGGAAATATAGTAGTCCATCTACTATCATTACCTGCAACTAGTGTAACCACACTATGTCCTAGAATCGCTATCAAGAGCATAGTCATGTCAAAGACTATCTCTAGAGATGAATAATCTCTATAGCAGTATCCTTGAGATGAGTCATGCATGTGACATCACTCTAGAGCCTTATACACCATAGGCTATAGCTCTACCAAGCTTAGTCATGCATATGACTGATGCTGTGTTTGTTACAAACCTCTTCATTTTCGACTCTTCAAGGTCACATGACCTACTTAGTCAGTATCACGTGACCGCTTACATAAGTGTGGCCTCTCATATTTCACTTGCTACTTTTCCCAGTCACGTGACTCGCTTAGTCATCATCACGTGACCTGTACCTTTATTATTATTGTACCACTTTACACTTACCATATTAGCTAACACTGCTTATCTGGACCAGCCCTAAGTTGGTCTGTGCACACATGTCATTAGTATAAATACTTGAATGGAGCAACCAAACAAGCTAGTCTTGTTCTGGTTGGATTCCCTTTAACCTATACATTTCCCTCCTAAGTCTTTGTCCCCTTGTTGAGGTGCCATAGTCCTTTTTAAATAGAGGTTGCCTTCATAAGAACAAGATTATCTTTACTATCCCACCTCACTCGTCACTAGTACATTGTGACAAACACTTTACCTCTAAACCGCTTCGTCATTGTCGGATCCCAGACATAAGGGAGACCCCTCACATCAGAGGATAAAAGAGAACCCTTGACCAGGTTATCAACCAGGGGATTACGAACCCTTGATCTACAAATTGTATCGCGGGACTGTACATCCCACAAACTCGTTCGCTTTGCGAAGGCTACGACCTCATTCGAGAGGACACACTTCGTCGTGAGTAATAGTATCAATCCCTACCCTGTGCATAGTGGGTCAGCACATGCTTTCGAACGAGCATAATTGTTATCGAGGTTGCGCGTTGTTGAAATACGAGCACTAGAGTACTAATATAGTAAATAGTTCACACGCTTGTATTATATAAGACAGCTCAGCAGCGTCTGACTTTGAATAGGAGTTTATTCAATCTTCTTCCACAACCACAACGTTCCTCTCAATCTCGTCTTGTTCCGCTACAATGTAAGTACTCGAGCACAGTTCCTATCCTCTCAACAGGTTATGAGCCCCGAGCACCGTCGCTGCATGTTTACATCAGCGACAAAAGCTTGAGGAATGCTTGTACCTAGAACGAGTGAGAACCTCGTGGTTCAAAAAGCCATTCCATCTTGATGCGGAAATGCTCCGATGTTGAAAGCTCTAGAATGATGGCTAGGCACTCCATCTGAAAAGATGTGACACCAATGACGCCAACTCCATACCATTTTCCATGAGAAGACTATGTCTCCTGAAGATAATGGTGTTGAAATACGAGCACTAAAGTACTAATATAGTAAATAGTTCACATGCTTGTATTATATAAGATGGCTCAGCAGCGTCTGAGTTCGAATAGGAGTTTTATTAAATCTTCTTCCATAACCACAACGTTCTCCTCAACCTCGTTCCGTTCCACTACAATGTAAGTACTTGAGCACAGTTCCTATCCTCTTAACAGGTTATGAGCCCCAAGCACCGTCGCTGTATGTTTACATCAGCAACAAAGCTTGAAGAACGCTTGTACCTAGAACGAACGAGAACCTTGTAGTTCACAAAAGCTATTCCATCTCGACGCAGAAACGCTCAGATGTTGAACACTTTAGAACGAAAGCTAGGCATTCCATCTGAAAGGATGTGACACCAATAAATGCCAACTCCATACCACTTTCCATGGGGAGACTATGTCTCCTGGAAATGATGGGATTTGGACGTTCAGCGACGCGGTCTCAATCGCTCCCTTATCACTGTATTGAAAGGTTCATGCTAACGCCCTTCCCCAGATCCAACATGTCGACTTCCCTATACAAAGACATCACCAAACTCAACGGTGGCAACTACCGCCGCTGGGCTCATGAGATGATGGCCGCCTTGCGCGCCCAAGGACTCTGGATCAAGATCTCCCGTCGTCGCCCCACATTCACTACGACCTACACCATTCGAATGGGTGAAGGGGATGCCGCACGAGACGTCGAACGTCAACGTGACCGTACCTACTCTGAGTGCAACGACGACCAAAAGGCTCTCCTAGACAAATGGGACGACTCAAACGATCAAGCAAACGGTATCATCGCCCTCCGCATGGAGGCCCATATCTATGCTTCCTTCAACCTCGCAGCCAGAACCGCAATGGAACTCTGGGAAGCTATTAAAGAAGCCTATGACGCTCCCTCCATCGCCTCCACATACACCGAGTTCAGGCAACTCCTGTCCCTCACCATTCCCGAAAACAATCATCCTGCCACCGCCTTTGCCAAAATGCAAGGGCACTTCATAGCCCTCAGCGAATTCGACCACGAGGTTCCCGACAAGCTCCAGAACATGCTGGCGCTGGCGAAGCTCCCCAAGAACGCAGATTTCGCTGCCCAACTCATCAACAGCAGACCCTCTGCTGGTAACCCCGATGAGGTCACCTTCGCCGTCATAGAGCGGATGACAGTGGCTGCCTGGCAACAACATGTCTCCAGGCGTAAGCCCAACCACAATGGAGGCCACAGGGCCAACAAGATTTCCGCCATCAAAAGGAAAGGCGAAGAAGACCCCTCCTTTGACAACCAGAAAGAGGATGGAGGGAAGGATGACGAGAAGAAAAAGCGCTGTCAGGGCAAATGCTCTGATAAAGGAGAGAAGAAATGAGGAAGTCGCCGTGAGCGTGCTAAAGCCAAAGCCGCTGCCTCCAAAGAGCTCTCTGACAATGAGAGCAGCGCCTCCGACACCACTCTCGCTCCCGCCAAGGCCAACAGGGCCAAGGCCTCCTCCTCCTTCGTCTTTGCTAACATGTCCCACGCCCCCATCATCATCAATCCCACCTCCAAGGAGGTATCTCGCCCCGTCCGTGATGTTTGAAAGAACTCGCACACTGTAGGTGCTGCCCAATATGGGCCCCCAGTGTTCCCACAGACCACCGCCGCCATCTCCCTTGCTAGACGTTTGGAGATTATACCCACCACTGAGACTGTCCATCGCCTCGAGCCCATCACAACTCATCGCAGCCCATGGGGAGTAGGTCATCCTTTCCCCTCCCTCATTGCCTCCTCCTCTCGTACTCTCCTTGAGCGCCTTGAGGACACCGAGCATCTTGAGCTTGCTAACTCCACTCGCCTCAACCACATCGACCTGGTGATGGCAGGTGTGGACGACATGGACACCTTGGCATCCCAGTTGACCTCTCCTTTCTAGATCTCCCAGATGTCCCAGAGAACATTAAAGAGCAAGATGAGGGCTGCGAGATGGAGGACAACTGTGTCTCGCTGGGCGATACCGAAGAATGAGATGAGTACCTCACTTGCTTCTTCGATGAAGCAATCGACAAAGATATGTGGTACGCCCCCCCATTCCTTTCCCCAAACTACACTAACACTGTTGTGCGGACTCTTTCGCCGCAGATACGTAGTACATACCATCATCGGACTTTTGTAGTAGATAGCAATAAATCTACTACTTTCTCACAAACGATGTGTGATGACTGTAAGGGAAAAGGAAAAGGAAAAGCGAACCAACTACCACCTGACATGTGGTTGCTCAACTCAGGAGCCTCTTCACACTTTACATGTGATATCAACAATTTCTCTGAATATCACAAGTATGAAAAACCAACCTACTCACAAACCACCAATGGACAAGCACCCATTCTAGGCGTTGGAACAGTCCTGATCAACTACAAAGGCAATACCATGTGATTATCACCAGTAATCTATATGCCCACATGTAACATTCGACTCATCTCCATGGGGACGCTTCTACAGAAAGACAATTGTCTAACACTGAGACGTCAAACGGACTAATCAAATTCTTTGATAAATGTTCCAGGAAGACAATCCTATCCTTCCATACACATGGTGATACCATGGATTGGCTTTGTGCACCAACAATCCAACCCCAGAATCGTTGTACCTCACTCACCTCTGTTGATTACGATACAATGCACAGGAGAATGGGCCACCCCTCTTGAGAAACTCTCAAAGCAGCCAGAAAATATACCAAAGACTTCCCTGAGATCAAAATACCAACTCAGATTCCCATATGCCCAGGTTGCAAGCTAGGTAAACAACCAAATCACCTCTTCCCTCATAGCGAGATGCGTGCTAACGCTCCCTTTGAATTAATTCATGCTGACTTGAAGTCTTATGAGGTCGAATCACATCACCGCTATAAATATGCAGTGATCTTCTTTGATGACTACACATCCAGTGCTTGGGTAAATCCCATCAGGTCGAAGGACCAGACCCTTAAAGTGGTCAAATACTTCTTTGCCTATGTCTGCAACCAATACGATGCACGTATCAAAGGTTGGATGTCCGATGCAGGTGGTGAATTCACCTCCAAGGCATTCATCGACTACATGAAGGATAATGGCACCCACATATACTAGTCTGCTCCATATGCACACCAACAAAATGGTCGTGCAGAGCGACTCATTCGTACGCTTTCCGATAAAGCCCAGCCAATAAGGCTACAGGCCTGCCTCCCCCCCAATACCTGGGAATTTGCATTGGAACATGCCGCTCACGTCTACAACCGAAGCCCTATGATCCGCCTTGGGTGGAGAACCCCCCACGAATTACTCAAGGGGGAGAAACCTTCAGTTTCTCATATCCAAGTATCTGGCTGTGGTGCCTATGTGCATATTCCAGCAGAAACTCGAGGAGGTAAGCTCCAACCTAAATCAGAGCTGATGATCTACCTCGGCACTGCCACTGGCAGTGATAAAAATTTCATATTCTTGCGCTCCACCAGCACAATCTTCACTGCAGCGCATGCCGTGTTCAATGAACATCTATTCCTCGACCCGTTGGCTGTGGCCCAACTGGCACGAACCCTTCTAAACATGATCACTCCACTCCACCTGACTCAGATGACTCAGATGACGATGATCAACCACAACCTCCTCTTGGTGATGCCCCTGCCAGAATTCCACCTCCAGATTGTGTGTCACCTACACCCAGTCCACCTGCTTCGGACCCTCCCTGTACTCCTGAGTGCTCTCCTCATCCATTGACACCTCCACCTGGCCCTCGCCGTTCTCATAGAGAAAGACGACCCCCACTTCGCCATGGCAATGTCTATGGAGAGAGGCGACACCCCCTCGATCAACTTCGTGATCTCGAGGACGAGACACCTTGGGGTGTGCCTGAAGATGATGGTTGTGAACAACCTATCCCTGGTGGGCTCCCTTCATCCCCGACTCCTTCGGAGAATGATGTCGACCGCCTCACTAGGGAAGGGGGAGACAATTTGGTCACGTACCTAACGTCAAAGGCAATCCAACCCAACTATCGTGACTGGAAGTACAAAGACACACTCAAGCTCCCCGCTAAAGAGCAAAAACTCTGGCATGAGGCTTGCCTCAAAGAGTTACAAATACTCAAAGACCGTGAAGTCTATAAAGTAGTCCCACAACCAGCAGACCGGAAAGTAATCCGTAGTCGCTGGGTCTTCGACGTCAAAACTGATGGTCACAAACGAGCCCGCCTGGTAGCCAAAGGCTTTTCCCAGGTTGAGGGCCTCGACTTCGACCAGATATTCTCACCAGTAGTACGATTTGAGATGGTGTGGGCCATGCTCGCCCTCTCTACCCTAGAGAAGTGGCACCTCACAGGACTAGATGTCCGATCTGCATACCTCTATGGAAAACTGGAAGAAGAAATATACATGGAATTTCCAGAAGGGTTCACACCACCCAATACAAAAAACAAGGTCCTCCGACTACTCCGCGCCCTATATGGCTTAAAACAAGCTGGCTTAACCTGGTGGCGTGCATTAGACCAATCGATGAAAGACCTAGGCTTCGAGCGTCTCAAATCAGACGCTGGCCTCTTTATTTATTGCAACGGCAACAACCTCGTAATAGCGATAATCTATGTCGATGACACCCTCTTTTGTGGGCCAAACAAAGCTTTTGTAGAGAAGCTAAAGGCCACATTCATGAAAAGATGGAAATGCTGAGACCTCGGTGAACCATCTGAATTCTTAAAAATGAGAATAAAGCATGATGGCCAGAAATTATATCTGGACCAATCCGCTTACCTCGAGACGATATTGGAACACTTTGACATTATCAACTCACATATCGCTCGAACCCCTCTCCCCTCAGGATACTATCCTGAGAAGAATACATCCCCGTTAACCCAGAAATCTGTCTGAGGTTCCAAACGGTGATAGGATCCCTCATGTACCTAATGATTGGTACAAGGCCCGACATAGCCTATGCAGTTACCCAACTAGCTAGGCAGGCCGCAAATCCATCCCAGGATCACCTAGATAAAGCATACTACATATGCAGATACCTACTTGGTACGCGTCAGTATTCACTAGTCTACAATGGTGAAAATGGGAAAGGCATTATTGCATGCACTGACTCTGATTGGGGTCAAGACATCCAAACAGGCCACTCGCAGACAGGTTTTTACCTGAAACTTGCGGAAGGGGTTTTCCTATGGAATTCCCACCTCCAGAAAACCACTGCTCTCTCCTCTACTGAGGCAGAGTACATGGCATTGAGTGACTGCTCTCGTCAAGCTGTCTGGATCTGGCAGATGATGGGTGAGCTCGACTATAAGCTGCGCCCGATCCCCATTTGTGGTGACAATCAAGGATCGCTATTCATGGCAGAGAATCCAGTCACCAAAAAACAATCAAAACATATTCAACTTTGATATCACTTCATCTAAGACACAATCATGCAGGACAAAATAATCGAATTGTTCTATATAGAAGGAACAAAGAACCCAGCAGACATGTTCACCAAGAATCTCACATTTGAGATGTTTGCTGAATGTTGATCCCAACTTGGCCTTGAGTTTTACTCTGACTGAATGCTCGCTGGTAATATTAATTACTATGTGGATGATCTATTCTCTTATCACTTGCGTATCACTAAAGTAGTATACTAAGCAAGGGGGAGTATTGAAATATGAGCACTAGAGTACTAATATAGTAAATAGTTCACACGCTTGTATTATATAAGACAGCTCAGCAGCATCTGACTTTGAATAGGAGTTTATTCAATCTTCTTCCACAACCACAACGTTCCCATCAACTTTGTCTCGTTCCATTACAATATAAGTACTCGAGCACAGTTCCTATCCTCTCAACAAGTAAGAGGGCGACTGGCTGGTACCCGATGAAACCAGGATGGGTTGGCAGGGGGTGGAGATGTCGACTTCTTTGTCGATAGGAATATGGAAGTGGGCTAGTAAGGACCGGGATTGATGAGTTGAAACGACTTGGTGCCATGACCTCAAACTCCTTGAATGTGATGGGGTTGACGTTTAGCTTCTACTCGAGGTACTGACACATCAATAGGAGTATGGAAGTGGGATAAGGACTGGGATCGACAAGTCAAAATGACTCAGTGAGCCGGTGCCATGGTGCCACAGTGATGCCATGACCTCGAACTCCTTGAGTGTGATGGGGTCGACATTTAGCTTCTACTCGAGGTACTGACACATCTCTCATTCCATCTGGTTGACCTCCCACAGCGAACATAGTACCATGTGCCACTATTGACCAGGACTTGTTCGAATGCATGTCCGACGCCATGTCATCATGGTTGCAGATTGGCTGGCATTATTGTAGTGCAAGGTCACCTCCAAGCCACGCAGAGGGCCAATGGCCCGGGTGTAGTGAAAGGGTTCCTTAGAAAATGTGTTAATAAAGTAATTAGAGGCAACATTTAACTGCAGTACCTTCAATATCATCCAGACGTCTATCAGCAAACCAACCTTTTCACCTTATAGAGACTACAGAGTGCCCCCTGTTGCACAGACATGTGGCTGTGTCGACCTTTTTGGTATGTTGATTAGTAATTGATTAGTAATCATTGTACAGACTAATCAGACTCTACAGAGACTACAGACCTGTACAGACAGACTCTGTACAGACTTTACAGACTAGTGGCTGTGTATCACCTCATCTGTAACCAAGTCTAAGCATACTTATCAATGGGTTTCAACAGTATACAGAGAATACAGACTGTACAGGACTGTACAGAATGTGGCTGTGTCACACTAAC
>JBBPPX010000331.1:0-27639 GCA_038092235.1 Leccinum boreale | reverse complement strand
ACCGTTTAGGGTACCAGCTACCAATCTTAAGCCCTATCGAGGGAGTTGGCCGAGTCACAGAGGCGCTAGTGGCATGTGAAGGCACGACCCCGGATAGATTGGTTGCGATTTGGGCAATAACGTGTGGGGAGGAGGGAGCTTCCTGCTCGTAGATGGAGGTGGAGGGGAAAGGAAGGTGGGGGGCGATTCCCACAAGTTAATCGGGCAAGAAGGGCCCTTTCGGGGTACCAACCGGCACTTATTCGCTGCCATGCGGTACCCACGTTGGTACATACCAACGTGGGGTCCTCTCTCGCCATCACGAGGATTCGGCCGAGCGACACAGAACTACATATGTATTAGAAACCGGCCATCAACTGCTAGGAATGCTGGAGCTTATCGTAATGAAACTTGGGTGCGGAGGGATGAAACCATAGAGGTACACCTTACTGCTATAGTAGTATATGTTGCATGTGCTCAAACGAGAAAAAAAAGGGATAATCCAAGTTGTCTAACGAAGGGAACCCTTGATCCTCGTTGATAGGAGGTATCTACATCCGCCACCTCTTGTATGGGTGTACTGCATGCGTTTCGGAGCGGCTTGGATTCCGTGATTCTAGGCGTATATGTTAGAAGACGCATGTTGGAATAACAAAATTTGAATTCGGCTTACCCTCTGATGAAGAGAGAGAGGAACCTTGAATCGAAGCTGATCCAGTGTTCCTTGAAGCGGGAGGAGGATATGTTCTGGTCCTATACCCAGCAAGCACGGCGCCATGTTGTATCCTTGGTAAGCGAGGAAGGTTCAGAGACTCTATAGCGCTGGACTGAACCAAACACACCTTCTGTAACCATCCCTGAAGTCGTCAAACATTCTGAACAACTTCACTGGGTAATCCTGGCTACGAGCCGACAGCGGTCTGACGATCGATTCAAACAAGGCCCTGAGAGGCTCAGCTGGTGGACACTGGTCCAAAAACTGTTTGATAGTTGGGATCATCTCCTCCACAGAAGGCCTCTCATCTATCGGAGACCAGCAGCCTTGAATCAAACCCCAGTGCGAGTCGTCCATTGGTGGAGATGGGGGCCGGCCTGGGTTGTGTCCTTCCGCCAAGTGCATAGTGACAGCAATATCTCCCCGAAATTCCGACCAAGGCACTTTTCCCGTCAATATCTGCAAAAGGGTCAACATGCGCTCGCCTTCGTGCCAAAGAGACCTTCCTGGAGAGCAACACACCCGAAAGAGTATATGTCACTCTTGGTGGTTCGGCTGGATTGTTGATCATCGTGAGTGATTCGTTCCGGTGCGGCCCAGCGCAGCGATCCCGGTCGTGTAGTCGATCTCTGGAGATAGTGTAATGCTTCTGGGGTGTTGCCCACCAAGGATACATAGCCGAAATCAACTAAGCATGCAGTGTAGTCTGCATCAAGAAGAACATCGTTCTGACTTATGATTAGCAGAGGAGGGGTGCTTGTGACGCTAACTCACGCCATTTAGGTCACCATGAACAATTGAAAGAGAATGCACTGTGACGTGTTATCTTTGCAAGCCTGAGGAGCAATGGCAATGACTCACAGTAGCATAATCCATTTGCAATATCGAGGATCTATCAGTGGGGTCAGAAGACGATAACATCGACGAAATTCGGTAGACTGACAAATTGAAGTCGGTGAACGACACCTAGAGTATTGTCATGATTGATGAGAAAATCATGGAGAGATCCATTGGGCATCCACAATGATACCAGTGACGTGGAACCAGCCATTCCAAAGCCGTATGCGATGCCCAGGAATGGAACAATATTGATGTGGCGCAGCCTTCTCCAAATTCCCAGCTCTCGACGGGTCATCTAAAACGATTAGGATCATATTATAATTAGATTTAAATACCTATAGATACCTTGATGGATCTGTTGACCACATCCCCTTCTGTTGTAAACCTGAATCGAACCGCCTTTACCGCAACCTGTAAATGGGATAAATTGGGGGAAATCATGACTCGTATACCATGCCAAACCTTTGGAACTGAATCGCCAGTGTACCAGCATTTATATATATCGCTGAAGCTTCCAACAGCCACAAATCGATCGTTGATCCTCTCGATGTAGGGAGAGAGATCAAGTGGGGGCTGAATAGGACGTTAACAGGGACATATATATAACTTTTCGGAAAGCGTACACAAAGGACTGTCGGACTCTCCTGTGAGGCCAAGAAGTGATGAGTATGAGTGTGAAAACACTGGTCAAGCACGTAATCACCTGATCGCTGGGGGGATCCGATGAGGGTAGAAACCACGAGTATATCCATCCGTGCAAACCTGCTGATACCAAGGATCTACCAGAGGGAGAGAAAGAAACGGCGCATACACGATCAACATGCCGAAAACATTGTCCAATAGGGTCACCAGAAGTCGCATTCCACAAACAGACAGTACAATCAAGGGAAGCGCTAGCCAGCATAGATCCGTCTGGGGAAAGGGAGAGAGACCGGACGAAATGAATGTGACCTGTCCACGGTTGTCCAATTTGTTGCCCAGTATCGGAATCCCAACAACGAGTCACTTTGCAGTGTCTGGAAGCAGAGAAAAGCTTTCTGCCATCGTGCGACCACAACAGACACTGGATCGTATCTTCGTGGCCTTTCAGTTCACCAAGGAGCTTTTTAGTCTCGACATTATACACGTGGATGTCGTTGCCATCGCCATAGGCGAGTTTGTGACTATCTGGAGAGAAACAGACAGACGAGATCGACAATTGGATGTCCACGTGATGTCCGACCTGTTTCCCTTCCATTGTGTATAAGCACAATCTCGACCCACCAACTGCAATGAGTCGATTGTCTGGAGAGATAGCAAGCTCGCAGTGGTGCAAACCGAGGACTTGGCTGATGTGCTCCTGAAACCAGTCGTTGATGACCGCCTCCGATTCGACACGACTATCTGGAGGGAGAGTAAATTCGTAGTGGTTCAAACCGATAGTTCGTCTGGGGCTCTCCTGGTGAACCCATCTGTTCATAACCTCATGCGATTCAAGATTCCACACCCTTATGCACCCAACGGTCCCAAGCATGTCCCGGCTGATGATTTTCGTGCCATCCTGGGTGACACAAAGCGCAGTCACTTTCTTGGGGAAGGAATTCATTGATCTCCCATCTTCTTCTCCGTTTTCCATATTCCAGATCTTAATAGTTCCGCCAGCGAAGGAAACAACTTGTCGCCCGTTGGCGAGATAGACGAGCGTCCGGATACAATCATTGCACGCAGCGATGATCAGAAGGGTCTGAGGCTCGCCGGACTGTTGTCGTGTGACGTTTGACATGCAATGTGTTAGTAGTGGTGAGTATTTGAGTGGTGCCACCAGTACTAGTGAACGTGTGAACGATCGATCAACGGAAACAAATCGATAATATTTGGTCATGTTTGACACATCTTTCCTTATCTAATCTTCGACCTCGGTCAATTCTAGGTTGCAAGTGGTTTTGCCGTTCACGTCCTACGGCACTAGTACTGTGGCATGGAACGTTTCGTACATCACCAGAGCCAGTCCTTTCTCGACTATAGTCAAATATTCGAAAGAGGGCCTCTTTCGAAGAGTGTCCTCCAAAAAAATATGCACCCACTAACACAACGATAGATATATCAATATCTCTACAGACTCCAAGCTCCCACATCATATTGAACATTGTCCTTGTCCCCGTCTTTTTCAAATCCGTATCTATTCCCGTACCCGTACCCGGCCTCTTTGTCCTTTGTATTTACTCGTAAATCGTCAACGCATTGAACGTGAAATACGCGTTTTTGAACGCAGAGGGGGTGGAATCGACATAAGCTGCAACGTGTATGCGTGTCAGATTCGACTTGGTATCACTGCGACAAAGAAAATACTGACCATTACAAGTCGACGGACAACCAGATGAGCTGTAAACATTTCCGGCCCACGAGCCGCCTGTGGGAAGAATACCAGAAGAGGAGGGAAGACGGGGGGAGGAAGGAGGAAAGGATTCGGTGAGTTTCCATGGCACCGTCCTCGGAACAGAGGCTGGAGAAGAAAGTATACGTACAGAAATCGAGATCTATTACGATACTCATTGCACCGAGATGGGACTCGAAATCGCAATCGTTGCTGCTCGGAAAGTATGCTGTGGGCGTTCCCTGTCGGCGAGAAAAAAGAAAGGGGCGAAGATGGAGTAAGGCATCCGCATTCGGCTACACGACGTTTGAAATACATACCCAGTTACTCGTATCGATCTTCGAACCAGGATTCGACACGTCTTTCGGAACAGACGCGTCATATCGCGACCAGAAAAAAACCTTGATGTATGAGGGCGTGCGCTCGATCACATACCTAATGTTTCCCACCAGCGACATTGACATCGCATACCATATCAACATTGGATTCATCATGTCAACGGAGAAACGTGAACCCACCATCCTCCGCCGGCCGCATTGAACGATGGACCGTAACTGTTGACCGCGTTCACCGTGACCCCGCAGGACGTGTTGTCCGTCTCCCACGCGTTGCAATTCCTTCCTTTGCTCGTCCTTCGGGGCGGCATGGTCAGCACCTTGCCAATAAATACACTTCTAGAAAACCAGACGCTCACCCGGTCATCTTCCGATTCGCAGGCATCGTGCAACCTGCATGTCGACAAGTCCGCGGCGGAGACGATCGATGATCGATGATTAGCGTGCATCACAACGAAGTTGGAGTGGTGGGTGGTATGAAAGATAAGATAAGATAAGAAGAAACGAAAACATACCTGGCCCCGTGTGTAGGGTGATAGAGTCAGGTGGCTGGTTGTTGACGCCTTCGACGATGTCGATCTCTCCCTGACGCATTTCAACGAGATCATTAGCATCGATACTTGGCACGTCATGGAAGTGACTCCAAATAAATGTCTCGACTTACCCCGTTCGGCCAGTTCGGGCCAAGTTCCTACAAGAAATCAGCCGAAATTAAAAGACACGTTCCTTCGGGACCGAACGTACCCTAAATATTTATTCGCCACGAGAGGTGAGAAGCGAAGCACGAGTAAAAGACAGGATTCGACTGACCCTGCGTAGTCGATCGCGTGAGCATGGTAACAGAGATTGAGAAGAAAAGAAAAAAAAGTGAGGAGGGGAAAGGAAACATACAAACAGCTGGCCACGTGCCACAACCCTCGGGCATATGTTCAATGTCGAAGCTGCGCAAAGGGAGTGAGGTTGACAGAGGAACATACTCCAAAAAACACCTGCATAGCGACGTGGTTGGTGTACTGTTTGAAGGAGACCAGGTCGAACGAGTCGCGGCCCGGTCCCGTTGCATTGAGCACGGTGGTACTATCCGCGCTGAGCGTAACCTTATGTCCAGAAACGCTCACGAGACCTTTGGAGCGTGCTGTTTTGAGATCGATGTAGTTCCTACGGTGTCGAGCGTCAGCGACCTACAATTCCCAACGAGAGAGAGAAAGCGTGAGAGGGGTAAGAATAAGTATGCATACACTCGTCCCCCATTAGGATCTCCGTTCGTCGCCCAGTTGAACGCATCGACGAAAGCTTCGCCTGTCAGGCTACTTGACAGCGAGTAGGTCGCTGACAATCGTACTGCTGAGAGGAGGACGAGACCGTTGACCAACGACTTCCAATTCATGGCCGTGTTCCGTAAGTGAGGAAGGGAAAAGACTGGGACGTATGACGGTATATACGGTGGTGCATTTATACTGTACCGACACCACATATACGTTGCCACCGGGAATTCGATGTTGTCATTGATCCAAACACAATTTCGTTCATTTCCATCGATGGAACTGGCAGGAAGAACCCCTTCGGTGGAGATATGTACGATAATGTAAATGTGCAAGTATACCTGTCACAAACACAGTGGTCAGGCGCACCTATACACGCATACAGACGTTCGATACGTACATATGACATCTAACTCAGCCCGAAACTTGCTTATGGGGGATGACAACGGGCAAGGGCAAGGCAGGAAACAGAAAAGTACGCCTCTTCTGACAGGATGAATCGACGATGGCACAGAATTAGATCGATCTCTGGAACGCACCTCAGAATTCAGAGAACTTACCATACCCATTCTGGATCAGAATGTGAAGGACGACCCCGAAATCTCGATCATGGCGAATCGCGAAGTGCACCATGCTGTCCCTGGAGTCGCAACGAAGTGCAGGGTCAGCTTCGTTGTCGTCATATCGCTCCCATTATAATTGCCCTGTTGTCTTGTTCTCCGCAAGCGGGTTCACGTGGTGGAGCCTTTGAGGCAGCCGACATAGAAAACCCGAAGGAGATATGAGCCAACCACTTTGTGGCGGGCGAAAAAGGAATGTTAGCACCACTCATAATCTCTTCTTTTGGCCACTAGTCTTCCAGTCGATGGTAAGTCACAGGGATGGACCCGTAGGAGAAGAGTCAGGGCCTCGGGGCTTGGGCGGTCACATTTAGTATATACCATCGGCTGCTGTTGCTCAAGTGTCATCGAACTGGTGCATATTGAAGGTGTTCGCGAAGAGCCAAACCCCCGATGCAAACGCACTGCTGTGGCAGTGTGAACGGGACGTCTCAATAATGGGGCGGGTTGACCAGCGGGACCTGTACGGCGGTCCTCGTACGAGGAAAAGAACACAATACGTGGCAATGACTGGAATGTGCGTCTGACGGTCCGACTGCACTGCCAGGGTGACAGAAAGTGACGTCTCCCCTCCTTCCATGGTCGGTAAAGTCGACTCGGAGTTGCCTGCAAGTCTGCGACGCCGCCGGCGTGGCGCTTCCTGTCTTGTCAGGTGACAAGATACGAACTTAGGCTAAGTTAGAAAATTATTCCAATGATTAGAATCATTCTGAGCAGAAACAGACCCTGTTCTGGACCACAGTATTTTGAGTCTGCCTTCATCAACTAGGGTTGTTCTAGACAGCAAGAATCCGAAACTACGCAGCTTGTTATCATGAGTGTCTGCTCTGTTTTTGCCGTTCGGCGTCGACCCGGACTCAGGAGTTGAGTTTGAAATTGCAGTCCTTCGCCATCACCGACACCGGGATTCCGCGCTCAGCGCTCAGCAACGATGGTGTTGCGATGCCCAGTTTTCAGGATCTCAGTAAGGTTTCTTGGTATAGCCGTTACACCCATAGCTCACTGACATGCTTGTAAGCCTCCGACAATGTGTTAGTGTGTTCAAAGCCCGACAGCGAACTGAAATCTCGAGGTTCCAGCAACAAAACAGTTCCACCCAAACAGCGCTCAATTGAAACAGGGCGATTTCTACTCTGAAGGACCTACTATGCTTGACTGATGGGGCATACCGAGAGCCAATGTTAAAATGATGCTTAGTCGGTTTTGGGCAAGGCTCTTTCTTGCACGCTTGGGATCTTGTCATGACATCACCCGTACTTTTCCCCCCACCGGTAACATAATACCTGGCTCATGATCAAGATCGCCCTCGAACTTTTTTTCCCGCACCACGGTCGTGAGTCACACCACAAACATGTACCAGATATTGTGACATCAGAGATTGCTTACGATCGGGGAAGATCAATGTCCACATTAGAGCCTGATCAAGAGGCCTGGCAGCACGGGCGGTATCTGGCTAGTGCACCCCGTTTTCCCATTCTACGCACCCCTGGCTCGGTCCGACATCGGTTGAAGCCCTCGGCACAATCACTTTGTGAAACGGTTGCACCTGCTCGACTTGCATACCTGGAAACAATCACATAGGGGCAATAATCGGCCTTGACTATCCTGCGTCGCGTACCGAACATTCGATTTCATTTCCGATACATGATCCGAACCCTCACTCGAGCAGTATCATATTACTTAGCTTCATCCACTACAGACGCATTATCAACGCTCGTTGTGATAGACGGCTCGAACCCCGTCGCCCGACGACCCTGCGGAGCGGTTATGTCTTGGTTACTTGCGCGGCCAAGGAATCCAGATTCTCCTTCACCTCCAAGAAAATCGCTACAAAGATATGATTTTTTCTTAGGGAACAGTAGTTGATGAAGGATCAGGCGTACGTTCTCGAAGTCACTCAGATAACTTGAATTTATCAGGAACTCACTGCGTCGCATACATAGTGATTTGTGGTCCATCCCTTGCGTAATTATCGCATTCGTTCGGATTTACATGGCATTTGCTATACCATGCTGGGGTGGCTTCTTCTGATGCGTATGTACTGTATAGGTCCCTATTTTACTTTCATTTACCAAGTGGCGTCAGGTGTCTACCACTGCGTATCTTGCTCCACACTTCCGCAGGCGGCCAAAGTAACCAGCCGATTGGCGTTGTGATATGGACAGAATCAGAAGACGATGGAGAAGGGCGCCAGACTAGGAAGAACGAAATAGCCAGTTGTGAATCGGGCATCGGAACGGTGCGTAAGACGTGCGTAGATATGCTTTTGGACTGCATTATGCAGTTCGTATGCTTGCATTGGCATGTTCTTCTGTTGGCCGGGAAACCCTTCAATCGATACCTTAAACACTCAGGTCGATGGAAAACCGGGTGATAAGTCTCTGATCCACTGTTTCTGGTTCAGGGCCGGCATGTTGTTGACGCAATAAATCAATCTACGGGTCAGAGTGATCGTGCTTGGTCCACGACAACAAAAGATCCATTACCTATTGAATATTACGATAAAAAAAGTTCGAAAGGGTATATCAAGTACTGCAAACGAGAGAAACTGGCTACCAATGGCGGGGCTTTTTGTGTCCGCGGGGAACATGGAGGAAGGGTAGGCCCCCACCCAGATCCCCGTCCTCGTAAATGGTCAACGAATTGAAAGTGAAATACGCGTTGTTGAACGCCGAGGGGTTGGACTCGACATAATCTGCCCAACGTGTCAGATATCCGGAATTCGACGGCTCGGATCGTTGTTCACGATCCAAAAAAAAGGAGTGAATACTGACCGACACATGTTGACGGACAACCAGATACGTTATAAAACTGAGGCTCTCCGGCCCATGAACCACCTACGTGACAAGAATAAAGGGAAGAAGCATGGTGTCAGTGATAGAATTGTCCATGGCGTCATCCTCAGAACCGAGACAGGAGGAATATACATACAGAAATCGAGATCGATCACGATATTGAATGGACCGAGGTGGGTGTCGAAATCGCAATCGTTGCTGCTCGGAAAATATGCAGTGGGTGTGCCCTGTCAATGAGAAGGAAGGAAGGAAGGAGAAGCGAAAAGTATCAGCGCTTCAACTCCCGACCCACACCATTTAGATACGGAAAAGTTTCGGAATCCGTACCCAGTTGTCGGTGTCAATCACCAAACCCGGCCACGACACGTCTTGCGGAACAGACTCGTCGTCTCGCGACCAGAAAAAGATCTTGATGAACGAGGGCGTGCGCTCGATCGCGTACCTGACGTTCCGACGACAAAGTCATTGGTGCCGGAATTGTCATCGTCATGTACATAGATCAAGAGGAAATGTGAACCCACCATCCTCCTCCGGCGGCATTGAACGACGAACCATAGCTGTTGGCCGCATTGACTGAGACACCGCAGGATATGGTGTTCGACGCATGCACATCGCAATTCGTTCCCTTAGTTGTTCTGTCGGAGCGTGGTGTGCGATGAGCAACCTTCCGGGTGGAGACACTTACAGAGAACCTTGCGCTCACCCAGTCATATCCCGGTTCGCAGGCATCGTGCAACCTGAAGGTAATAGTCAATTGCAGAGAGAAACGATCAATAATCAGCATGCATAACAATGACATCGAGGGTATGTAGTATGAATATGGGAATGACAAAAAGGGAGTGAAACGAACCGGCGCCCGTGTGGAGAGTAACGAGGTCCTTGGTCTGGGTGTTGACGCCTTCGACAATGTCGATTTCTCCCTGACGCGTTTCATCGAATCATCAGTTCATGATACATCAAAGGAAGCCCTTACCCCGTTCGGCCAGTTCGGGCCAAGTTCCTACAAGAGAGATCAAACAGCTCAGCCAGATTTAGAAGACACCTTTTCGGGACCGAACGCACCCTAGAAATTCGTTCGTCACGCGAGGTGAGCAGGGAAGCACGAGTACAAGATGCGATTCAACTGACCCTGAGTCGAATGCGTGAGCTCGGTAACAGATTCAAAAAGAAAAGAACATAAGGCGGGGGGGAAACATACAAACAGCTGGCCACGTGCCACAACCCTCGGGCATATGTTCGATGTCGAAGCTGCGGAAAGGGAGTAAGATTAACGGGGCGATGGAGTCCAAAAGTACACCTACATGGCGACATGTGTGGTATACTGATTGAAGGACACGAGATCGAACGAGTCACGCCCCGGTCCTGTCGAATTGAGCACGGTGGTGCTGTCTGCACGCAAGGTGACCTTGTTTCCATCGACGGACACGAGACCTTTAGACTGTGCTGTCTCGAGATCGACGTAATTCCTGGAGTGTCGAATGTCATCGAGGGGGAGACAGAAGCGAAAGATGAGGACGCGTACACCCGTCCCCAGTTGGGATCAACGTCCGTTCGCCAGTCGAACGCGTTGACGAAATCGTCGCCTGTCAAGCTGCTCGACTGCCAGTAGGTTGCCGATGATACGCAATGCGCTGCTGCAAGGAGGACGAAACTGTTGACCAACGAGTTCGGAATCATGGTTTTCTTCCCGTGAGCGAAGAGAAGAAGGAAAAAGAATTCGGAACTGACCGTCGGGGCTATATTTGGCCAGCAATCTATTGGACGGCCTGTCAATAAAATCGCATTTACGTGATCGATGGTATGCGGCGCGTCGGGACAGCGACCAGTGGGGATTCGACTCGGACGTCGTTATCCATGATCCTGAGGCCTGAGAATTAGTTGTTCATGTTCGCCGCATCGACCGAGCTGTCAATTGGAAGATCACTGAATGCGACGATGGCAACATGCCTGCCACGCACCTGCCGAGCAAGGCAACAAGGGACACGGTAACAATGTTACAAAAGGACTTCAGCTATGCCGTAGTAATGATACCGATCAACGCCCGAAAGTGTCGCAAATTTACAGAGCGCACTGCCAGAGGGACAACGGAGCGCAATTCTCGTCGTGTCGATGCACATTTCCACTGTATCGCCGCCGCTCGGTGTCTCTGATACTTTCTGCAACAAATGGAGAGCCTTTGAAGCGTTCAACCGGCGGGGAGACTGAGCGCGGAGTCTATTACGGCATTAAAGTTCAAGTTCAATCCAACTTCTTGCCGACCGGCCCGGCAAGTCGGACTACCGCCGCATGAGCGAGTCAACCTTCGAGCCCCCAGTGAGTCATCTTTGAGAATAAAGTGCAGGTTTTCGTCGCTGGTGATTCATTTACTATAAGCTGGTACGGTGATAAGTGGCCCACTTGGCATGCAATGGAGATGGCTGTCACGGTCAGCGGGGAACCTATCTGATGCACCATGCACTATGCTTCCCCGGAGTCAGAATCCTCCATTCCCATCGGCAACGTCGAGCCCCTGGCTCATGGTCAGTGGTGCGTGGTCTATCGACCGTCCTCATATTTCTCTTTCTTTTCCCTCACCGCGCACGCCACGCATTATCGTATAAAGCTAAACAAGTCCTGTGCCTAGACGACAGTCGGGGGTGACCCATGGTGATATCCACTTCCGAGCGTACGGTGGCGCCTCGTTCACCCCAGGAGCCGCGGTGGCGTCCAGGTAGGACTGAACTTGCACCCCGTTTTCCTCCCCCGATCTCACCCTCGACATGATAACAATCACAATTTGACTGCTCGACTGACACACCTGGAAACCACCCTCATGCAGAGACAAATTAATGCGTCATACGACCGCTCTCATTCCCGGCAGGTGATTCAAATTCCCAACAGACTCGTGTCATCCAAACAGTATCCTATTGGCCTCCTCCGTGACCGCCGCATTATCAGCTCCCGAAGCAGTATCAGCGACGAACCGCTCGAACCCTATCGCCCGACGGCCCTCTGGGGTGGTTATGTCATGCGGTGTCGCGCGGCCGAGGAACTTGGATTCGCCTTCACCTCCGGGAAAGTCGCTGTAATGGTGGATATCAATATGGGTATGGATGCTTTTAGGGGAGGGCGTAGTCAATTAATATGACAGGAACTCACGGTGCAGGGAGACCGTGGACGAAATTCTCTCGTTGGGTTCGGAGGTAGGAAGCGCTAGTGGGATAGCCATTCAGGATTAGGGTCATCACGGCAAAAAATCGGTGTAGAGGAACAGTCGGAAGCCTTACTTCTTCACGCACAGCGGGACAGCTGGAATGTATAATACCGAGGAGTCTTCCTTGCCCCCGTGTTCCCCTTCAACAGCGTGTACCGTATCGCAATGCCCTGACGCCGCCCGAGTCAGTCGCAATCAGTGGTCGGTCACTGTGTTCGGCAAGTCCTTCGGCCTGGGCACTCACAATATACTTGATCCCCAGGTTCGATTTTCGGAATGGACACCATAGTTTCCGCGAGTCTCAGGTGCGGATGTGTGACCTCGTTCAGCTCCTGCGTCTTACCAGGCACGCTGCCGGGGAATTCGCTGCCTTCGAGGTTTAGTTCCCAGTCTTCTGCAGCCAGACTTGCTGCGCTCTCTTCTGGGTTCATCTGCGTGGTGATGCTACGCGGTTTGAAGAATGGACGAAGGATGATGTATGCGGTTGCGAGGGAGAGCATGGGGAGGACGCGTAAGGTACCTTCGCCGGCGCCCGTATAGGACATTGATGTCCAGCCTTGCCAGCAACGCAAGATCGTACACTGGTTCCTGCATGATGGCATCAGTAGGTTGTGAATGAATGTGTCATTTCTTCGGTGTGTCTGGACAACGGAGCCAAAGACAGACGATGACGTACGGCGCATTGTATAGATCTTGTTTTGCGTTCACCCTCCAGACGGCATCAAACGGGTCGAATGACTCCCAGCCTCTTGGATCGCCAGATAGAATCTTGCCCCATACTCTTCTGAACGCTGGATCCTCCCATCGTTCGACGCTTCCTCCGTCGATGTGTGGCCCGATCGCAAACGAACGATCCCCGGGGGTGCGTATCCGCAGACGGTCAAAGTAGCTGATGGGCGTCGAAAAGTCGGTGGAATGGGAAAAGGGAGCGGAAGAGCGCCAGAGGGACAGGAGGGCCTTTTGGGTGTTGAGAAGAGCAGGGTGCGTGCGTGCATTGATCTGTGGTTTCGAATTGTACAGCTCGTATGCTTGGATGTTGTCGGCGGGGAAACCTGTCGATCAATGCATTGGGCGCTGTCGGTGGACGGCGGGTAGTATTATATCACCTTTTACAGGGTTCGCCGCGATATAATCTTTGATGCGACGTTTCCAGTCTAATGCTTCCTATCATCCGGTTCGATCCGTCGTGTCGTTGTCGCAATGGCCTGGTGAGCGTACTCACCTCTTTCGGAACACCCCCCGTAACAACTACGACGCCAGTCTTTCGAATCGCATCTCTTTGGCTTTCCGATAATCCAGCCTCGACGTCTCTGTAGGAAATCCGTGGAACGATCTCGATAACCAATCAATAAGCATAGTGACGCAAAGTGGGGGTAGGGAAGCTCACATTCCCTCTGAGAGAAATGATCTCCCGCACGCGTGGTTCGAGAGTGTTGATCACCCCTCTCCAAGCCAGCTCGAGCACGTCTGGCTGCATGGCCATGTCGCGCAACACGTCCTTCTTCACCTCTGCGAATCGTGCAGGGAGCGGTGCGACGTCGACCTTTGGGCCGAGCGTTGTGAACACGTCGGCGATAGTGCCACTTTGCTTGGCTCCTCGTGCGACTTCGGTCATCATCGTTGCGACTCGGATACCTGCAGCGGGGATTGGATGACGGAGGGCATGGCTCCGTGCTAGAGATGGGGAGGATAACATCGTCAAAGTCAGGGAAGAGATCGATAAGGATCCGCTTGCTATTTTCTCCCACATAATGGATCCGAGAAACCTTTCAAAGACGTCAACCTGATGATATTTTTATGCGACAGATAAGCATCACAGTTTCACATACATAACAGCGTGTTTTGGGCGCGTAGATCAAGTACTTCAACGCCTCCTAGCTTGCTCTCTTTTGTGCCACTGACAGCCCATCGGAAAATGCTTCTTCCCACCAAAACACAATAGCCACTGATCAAAAAAAAAAAGTTGATCTGTTTCAAGTCATCGTAATCTTCAATCATCCAGCAACATCACAAAGCGATTTGTCGACTGTTGTATGTATCAAAACGAATTACTGTTATCATGCAGGGTTGCTTGGTCCACGACAAAAGGCCGATATTGGATGGGGAAGATCTTTCGATGATTCAGAGGGAGAGTACACGTGTGTATGTCCAAATTGGGAGCAGTGTAGCGCGGGCAGAGGTCGACGATTCTCTACCAATTCCCATAAACTTATCCCCACTCGATCCGCGTCCTCCTCCCTCTCCATCATCCACATCAGATCTCCTCATCATGTCCCTCAATACCCTCCCTTACGATCTTCTCTTCAACATCGCTCAATATCTCGCCATCGACGACATCCACAATCTCCAGGCGGTGAGTAGTACCACACACCGACTCGCTCGCGTATCCATCGTTCATTCGCGGATCTTAGACCTGCAAATCGTTGCGGACGTTCACTCTCACTCGGCCCGTCTACCGTGCTCTCGCACACGGCCTACTCGCCCGCTCCCGTCCCCTACCCCTCCCCGCCTTCCAACGCCTATCGGACCTCTCGACTCGCAACCTCATCAAAGCCGTCGACAGGGCTCACAGCTTCGAAAAGGCCTGGAGGGTCCGCGCTCCTCGTCCCGCACGCACCTCCTTCTCATTATCCGGATCTGGTCCCCCATCCACCTCATCCGACAAACCCGGCCAGTGGTACACCAAGATATCCGCGCCACCCAACGAAGAAATCGATTGGTTATCGCCGATTACGTCGTCGTATACCCTTTGTGCGACAAAGAGCGGCCGCGTGATTTGCTGGGATGTCGCGCGTGACGTCTGTCTTGCCGAATGGGACCCACGGACCCTATCCGCACAGTGTGGAGGCGGAGAGCAGAACCTCAAGGACGGCCACAAGCCAGATCGCCGCAGGCTAAAGGAAGAAGACGATGAGGACGATGAAGAGGGCGGGCAAGTGGACGGCGAGAAGAAGTGGGAATTATGGAAATGCCGTGTCGAATTCGACGAACGAGCCGTGTACTTTACGATGGCAAGAGTTCTCGAGGGATCGTGAGTGTACTATCAGTGTACGGTTGTTGCTTTACTGATATACATCGACAGCTATGACGACAACCGAGTAATGGAGTTTGTCCTCATGAAACTTGCGTTTCCTCCCGAAGTACACGACTACTACCCCTCTCCAATGTCCCAAACCTTGTCGTTCACGCCAGAATCTCACTGTTGCTCTCCCTCGAAAAGTCCGGCCAACTCTCCCCCGCCTTCTTCTCAGGGATCATCCCCACGAGATTCGACTCTCCTCGCATACAGCGTGACCACAGATTCTGCCTATTCCAGCCGTTCGCCCTTATCTCGGACTACGTCCCCTCTTCCTGATTGCACCGAGTGTGGAAGAGAGACACCAATGTCGTCCCTTTCAGTCTATCCATCGCCTTCCGGTGGTCGGTTAATGCATCTCCGAGGGTCATTACGCGCGGGGATTCTTTTCGATCCTCCATCACAACCAACGCTCGAACGCAAACCCGTCTTTTTTCCGCTAACGTCCTTTCATACAACGGGAGTCGTCATGAACGTCTTCCTGTTAGATCCGCCCCGTCGTCTCTTGAGCGCATTTGTATGGGTGGCGAGCAGTAACACCATTGGTGAGTTGCTGAGCAATTTCGACGATTCCGCATATTGATCACATTCATGGAAGGGTTGTATGTTTTACTGGACTGGGCCAAGGACGAGTACGTTTTCGTAGATACCGGCGTTGGCTGCGTGAGTACCGCATTCCAGGTGCATATATGCGGGAACCGCTGACCATAATTTTTAGCTCATATCCTCGAATTGGTCGTGCATACTGCACGAGGACCAGATTGTGATCCACTCGGAAGAAGCGGACGCCGCGTACCAACACTTTTATCCGCTTAGCATCCTCCGCAACTATGTGAAACCACGGAAGCCGAGTCTGCTCGCAAACCGGATCCATAACCACGATTTCGATACGACTGTGGTTCAGGACTCGTCAGCGTCGTTGTCGCGAGAATTCCACAGGGATGATTTGCCTATGATTTCGATTCGGCTGTCGCCCGTAAAATCGATATCGAAAAAGTTTGTCTTTCCTAGCGTTCATGCTGTTGTTGGTGCTGGTGCTGGTGGGGCGAGCAGCCATGACGACGATGACGACGACGATGACGGCGATACGACCTCTGGTCACGCGAGTGGGTCGGTGCCTGTTGAAGAGCAGCTCGAACTTGGTGGATCGCCGGCTTCCAACGAAACCGATGCACAACGTCATGACGGCTCTGAATACGGGGCTGAAGACGACGATGGGTGGTCACAGGAAGCGGTGGCGGAGAGGTCGAGGTCGAAGGGGAAGGAAAGAGCTGACAGTGAGGACAATGTCGATGTCGTTGATGGGGACGAACCCAGACCATCTCGATCGGCGTCGTCGACGAGAGCGAAGGAAAAGGGTAAGATGCGGGATGTAGATGCGAAACGGGGGCTAACGCAAGCTGGGACTTTGTCCGGGTCCGGGTCTGGGTCACATCACGGCTCTCCCAGCAGTGTCCATGCGTCTTCTCCGAATGCGTCATCGTCATCATCATCGTCGACGGTGACGCCAACGCCATCCCCTGCTTTATCGCATAATCCCGCCAATACTACGGTAACGACAACTACTACGGCAGCATCATCCCCAGCGCCAGCGCCTCCGCCTCTACCTGCACCCAACCCATATCCATTCCCGCCGTGGTACCCCGAGTCCGCGCATTTCGTTCGACAGTGGTGGCCTACACTACCAGGCGTTCCGCGGCTGAGCTGTACGGTTGTTTTGCTGGCCGCGCACGATCCAGACACGCATCGGACGCGGTTCGTGTTGGCGCAGCACTATTTCCGGGTTCCGATCGTCGGAGAGGGGTCGTCCCACACGAGCCGGGGCGGGGACGGAGAAGATGAAACCAAAGCAGATAAGGAACAAGCGGAAGAAGAAGAGGGCGACGACGAGATGCTTCACCTATGGTACGTCTCTACGCCATTCGAGGTGGTGTGCGTTCTGGACGGGGCGAGTGAGAACGAGGATGATGAGGAGGCTGGGGACCGACCGCGGCCGTTGGTTGCGGTTGATTTTGGGCATGCGGTGTGGATCGAGTATGCGGCGGAGCCTGGGGGCGTGTATGGGGTCGATGCGTCGAGGTTGGTGGGGCATGCTGCATTTGAAGAGAGTGATGGTGAGGGGGAAAGTGGGGATGAGGATGGGGACAGCGAGGATGAGGGATTGTTTGGTGGTATGCTGTCGGAGGATGGGGGGAGTCGGGCTGCATTCACTTCGAATGGAGTGGGAGGGCGGAGGCACGATCCATCTGGGCGAAACGGGAGCGAATCGACTACGACGAACACGACGAGCAGCACGACGAATACGCACGATGGGGACGGGACGATATACGATCCGCGACGGCATCGGGTGCCCAAGTGTCTTCGGTTTGTAACGTTTCCGCCGGTGTTTACTGCTGTTGAGCGGAGGCGTGTTGGGAAGGGGAAGATTGGGGGTGGGATGCGGAGTGGTGGCAGGGGAGGGGCGTGGCGAGAAGAAGCGGTGGTGCGTACGCTGGAGATACCGGAAGAGCTGGATCTGGATGGGGTGGAGACGATCAACATTGATCAGAGCCAGGGGGCTGTGATTTTGAGTGTGAAGGAGGGCAAGATTTTCATACTGCGGTATGAATGAGGGGGCGAGTTCTAGTATACTGCCACTGCTTGCAACGTTGATACATAACAGTTTGTGGGCGGGAGTACTAGTACGACAGTCTACAGCTGCATGCATACCCATTGCGGATTTCATGAAGATGTAGGCGTTCGTACGTGTTGATAGGCTAATATATTGATGTGCCCACTTCAACGACGCGCGTATGGATCAAGTCCACGGCGACGATAGCGAAGCTCCGAGTCTGTGTCATGATAGTCACTGCACTGCTAGTAACTTTTTCCTGGGACGCAAATAGAAGTCGAGGGCGCAAGGTTATCGCATACGCATGGTAGCAATGATGCAGCCAGAGCGGCCTCGTGTGCCACTGCAGGTTGGCCCGCAGCAATGCGGCTTAGATAACACGAGAGCCACGATGAAGATGGGTTAAGAGGGGGGACGGTGATAGCCTGGACTTGAAGGCGAGGCGCACTTCCTTCTTCTTCCTCTTCCAGCACCGTCGTCGTAGTACGGTTACTGTCATCCATCTGTCATCACGGACGTACGTGTCTTCGACTACCCCCACCGATTTCTAGTAGCACGCAAACAAACACCGGATTTTACTGTCGCAGACGCCACTCGCATAGGCTACAGGAAACGCATATAATACACTGATTCCGATAGACCCACAACCCTTACTCGACGAACACGCCTCCCCGCTTGTTTCCATCACCACCATCGCCGTCATCGCCACCCAATCGCCATCACCATAGCCTAATCCACAACCCCCAACATGTTCAACGGTCTCTGGGCCAACAAGCCCTCGACCCCAAAACGAACGAGCACGCTCAAACCTGCGCCGCTCGCGCCCAAGCTCACGACCACGTCTACCAGCGCTTCGACAACCAACACATCCACCAACGCCAGGACCGCCACGTACCCTTACCCTACTCCCGCACCCGCTCCATCCGCCAGTCATCCTACCGCTGTTCCCTCCCAATACCCCCCGCCACACGAGACGCAATGGGAACACGTCGGACACACGGGGTCGCCCTCCTCGCCCGACGACATGTACGTTGATCTGGAAAACGACGAGGACGAGGAGGAGGGCACGTTGGAGCGCCTCGGGTACAGCCAGCTCGACGGGGAGCGCCCGCCTGTGGCACGTGGCGCACCGATCTCAGCTTCGTCTATGGGTCCACCAATTCCAGCCAAACCTCCCGCTCCAGCGCAAAGTGCTCCTCCTCTACCGGCACCACCAGCCCCACCCCCGGCCCTATCCTCGGCCTCGGCCCAGGCCCAGGCCCAAGCCATGTTCTCCATCTCCCCCACTCAATGGCAGGAAGAGAGGGATAGACTACGCCAGCAGGTCGAAGCTGCGCTCGCAGCGCAGCGCAAGGCTGAGGGCGATCGCGAACGCTGGGAACGCAAAGTGGTGGAGATGCGATCACGCGAGCGAGAGAGCAGTAACAAGGACGGGTCGTCACTGCACAAGAACCGTCGCGGAGAACGGGAAAGAGATCCGGGCGTGGCTAGCGTGGCCGAGGCCCTCAAGGAGGAAAATGAGAAGTTGAAGACGATGTTTCAGCGGCAGTCACAGCAGCTGGACGCCGCACGAGAGGAAACGAAGCTAGGGCACGCGCAGTCGCAGGCCGAAGTCGACAAGCTCAAGCGCGAGCTGGACGCTGCACGTGCAACGCACAAGGAAGAATCCGAGAAGTACAAGACGATATTTCAGCGAGTGGCGCAGCAGCTGGAGGAGTCCAAGCAGGCTCGTGCACAGATGCAGACGCAGGCAGCAGACGCAGACAGGCTCAAGCGCGAGCTGGACGCCGCGCGTGCGACGCACAAGGAGGAGATCGATGCGACGAGAGTGAGCTTGCAGGAGCACGTGCAGCGGATCGAGCACTTGACCACAGACCGCGAGCGCGTGCGGAAGGACAGGGAGACTCTCAGAGGAAACCTCAGTGCAGAGATCGAACAGCTGAGGTTGACGCACGGGAAGGAGACTGAGCAGTACAAAGTAGCGCTCGAGGAAGTCAACGCCGATCGAACGCAGGCGCATACAGAGCTGCGTAAGGCCAGAAAGTCGCTCGACGGGTACGCCCCCAAGTTGGAAGACAGCCTGCGCGAGATCAATGCCCTTCGTCGCGAGCTTTCGGGTTCGAAAGAGTCGAGTCGAGCGGTGTCTGACCTCAAGCAGCGTCTGGCCGTTCAGAGCGGAGAGCTTCGGGCTGCGCGAGAAGAGTCGTCGGCGCTGAAGAAAGAGTTCAACCAGCTCGTGACCCTGCTCGAGGACCGAACATCCGAGCTCAAGGGCGCGCAGAGTTTCCTCACGACTGCCGATGCCTTTTCCGGCGTCGAGGTCACCAACACCCTTCAGCGGCTCAACGCGGAAGTGTTGCAGAGCACCGCATTCATGGCTGAGTCGATGGTGGAGCAGTTTTTGCACGAGATGAAGCCGCAAGCGTCCAAGACGGACGAACAACTGGCAGCCTGCAAACGAGCATCGGGGGCGATCGGGGGATCCATTGTCCATTTTCTCGGCACAAAGAATCACAAGGAAGATCCGATTTTGATCCAGATCGCATTCCAGGCATACCTAACGTATCATTTGCGTTGGATTACGTGTGCTTGGATCATTGGCGGAGAAGAGAGTCACAACCAGTTCGTCGACGCGATATACCAGAACGTACACGAAAAAGGTGAGTCATTGTGAAAAGAGGTGGAGTCAGACCCAAATTACTCAACCACACAATCAGAAGCTCAGGCGATCGCGGGTCGCTGGCGCGCACTCACGCGTACACACGTCCCATCGACGCCTTTGGACGAAGCGCAGCTTGCATACCAGATCTCGACCAAAATGGTCTCTGGTCTGAGTGACATTTTGCTCACCACCGGGTGCATCGCGCCCAAGTTAGACGTCTCTACGGCGCTGAGTTCCAAGTTTTCCGACAAGCTGTCGTTCTTGATCTCGATGGCGATGCGGGTGAACAAGATCGTCGGGGAGGACGTGACGTCAGGGGACTTTGAGGTGTTGGCGATCCCGCCCGGGACGGCGTTTGACGGGGGAATGATGGAGGATTCGTACGACGATGGGGTGTCTTCTGCTTCGAAGGGTAAAGGAGGTGGTGTACCGCCGACGAAGGTGTTATGTGCGACGGACCTTGGGCTGAGGAAGAAGACGCGAGTGGCGACGACGGGGGAGAGGGAGAAGCAGTGGGAGACTAAGGTGTTGCTTAAACCCAAGGTCGCGCTCGAATCGGTGATCGACATTCTGGACGAGTGAGCGGCAGAACTCGTCATGTAAGTAAGTACTATTTTGCATGTGTTTCGTTCATGTTATGTTGTAAAATAGTTGGTATTACTCTTTTTGCTGATATTCGCGGCCTGACATTGCAACTTGAAGGCAACGAGGATCCATCTGTTGAAATGGAGTACATTGACATAAGTGATTAGTCAGCAGATTCGTTGTGATCATTTTCCGCCTTTCCCTTTCCAGGCAACTTTTGATCTTCGCGACCTGAAATTGGAAGGCAACGAGGTCGGTTGAATAGCATGCTGTATATATCAAATTCTCACGAAATCGAAGGGATAAAAAACGTGTCGACTCCTACTTAGTCGTCTCGACATTTCTCCACCCGCTCAACGACGTCGAGGGCTACAGATCGATCATGCGGATTTTCCTGTCATCGCTGCCTATCCTTGTCCACCTCCTTGCCTTACCTTTGCCTACCTTGGGTACTACGCTGCCTAGTGGCAGTACAAACCCGTCGATCCATCGCGATGGGACTGCGGAGGGCTCCAATGGTACGAAACTTCCAACATTCTTCTATTTTAGGCTTATTCTTTTGTTCAGCAGGTATCAAGGCGACAGACACTTTACTATGTGAGTAACGTGCCACATCATCCGGAGTCAGAGCCGAATTCATCATATGTGTACAGCATCCCAGGGCCCATACAACATTTTCGAGAGCATTCAAAGTAAGCTACTGAGTGTTTTTCTAAACGTGCCCTCTGTTTGACTTCGAGACGATAGATGCATACCTCCCATCGGCCCTTCGCATTACAGGCATGATCCAGAATTTTGTGGCGCCCCCACCACCACCGCAAGACTTTTGGGAAAAGGCGAAGGAATACCAAGAAGTATTACAAGAATACATTCCTCGCTTGCTCGAGAGTGCGGCTTTGTTGTTCAACTCTGCCAGCGCCCACTTTACTCAAGCGGCCTCCGCCATGGACAATGTCGTCAACGCCACCGCCACTTTTCGCGAAGGCATTCAAGGCGCTCTAGATGCTCATAATATCACGCTCGATGCATTGACTAAAGAACTCGAAGGTGTTTTCACGACGATTGTGGATGACTTGAAGAAAATTCCTGCTCCAGACAAAGCTGCTGGCCACGCTGAGAGGACGGAACTTGTCGACAAGGTTCTGGACGATACGACATTGGCGCTCGAAAATATCGCTGCGCGTTACGGGATCGAAGAGGCCGTCGACACCTACCTCTCTGTTATGAAACCACACATCCATACTCTTATAGTCGCAATTGGTATGCCGATTCTTTCCTCGTGCAGTAGATAATTCGTGTCCACTAACACAATATCGACCAGGTGACATCAACGAGCAACATCCCCAGATCCTCCCTGCTCTCTTGTTCGCCGTCGCCGGCCTACTCGTTCCCGAATCATGGTTCCTTCGACCGTTCCTGAGTATTTTTGGCTTTGGACCTTCGGGACCGGTCAAAGGTGCGCGAAAAATGTGGCCCTTTGATGTTACATTCCTGTGCTCATTCTTCATTGATTTTATGTAGGTTCGGCTGCTGCTTGGCTACAGAGGCGTTTCTGGGGAAGCGCGGTGGCAGCTGGCAGCTGGTTTGCATGGCTCCAGGCAGCAGGGATGGGCGTTATCCCTAAGTGGCTTGGGCCAATCATGAGGCTACCGTGGCTCATCGGCCCTCTGTTGGCAGCGTTGCTGCCCTGTTTCTATCATGGATAGCACGTCCCGATTGCATTTTCACACATGTTTTGTACTTGTTCGAAGCTGTTTGACACTTTGATCGGTGTCTTGTGTACTATGCTGCTCGAAAGGCTGCTGCCATGACATTCCAAAATATTATTCAAGTACAAGGAAAACTATAACAATCAAAAACCGTGATCACGGTGATGCGACCACAACTGTGGAGGTGTGGATATTTTTTCTCGAATTTTCCCATTTATTCGTGAACGCGTGAACCAGTGCGCGGCACTGTCCGCCTTACGTTCACCCTTCAGTCCATTCACAACGTATCACCCACTTCGAGCCTGTTTGCTGCCACGCCCCAAGCCTGTCGCTTTGTTTGGATCAATTTGTGTCCTATTGTATGACGTCCCAAACCCCAAAAAAATAGTGGCGCGATATTTAGTAATAGTGGGCGCGATTTAGCGATTACTTAAGATGTGTGCGCGATATAGCGGTTGGGTGCGCGAAATAGACAAGTCATGAAATATATCCCACACCATATTTTGCACTACATAGGTTCCCTCTAAGTACTACTAAGAGCACGACAAGGGGCAGTGAAGGTCACCGACGATTTGAGGCTTCAGGGGGCTTTGCACGGGTACCCCCGCGCGGGGTATGTACCCGTGGGAATGTATCGCTCTGACTCAGCGGGCCAGCGCACGACCGCGACAACACGACAAGAAAAACAACCCAGCGTGGCGACGGGGCTGCAACGGCGACGATGATGGTGAGTACTTGAGTACCCGCGTGCTCTCCTCGTCCTCATCCTCACCACTATCACCAAACGACGCGACGCCACGGCGCCACGACGTGTCAACTGACACGACGGCATGCCATGTCGCAACGAAGACGAAGGACCAAGACGACAACGACGCCATCACGCTGCGTCAACCGGCACAACGCGTCGCGTCGACGACAACGCCGCGACAACACCCCCCACCCTCTTCCTCATCTCCGTCCCAGTCCACGTCCACGTCCCCATTTCTATCCCCATCCTCGTCCCCACCACGTCGACGATGACGGCAATGGACGACCGATTTACCCCGTCACCATCCTCTTCAACTCCCTCGCTGTCGCCATTCTCCCCTCTCGCCCCAGCGTACAGCAGCAACCACACAACGTGCACGATTGTGCGCATTGTGCAGTAGCTCCTGCACGCTGCCCTCGTTGCCATTACCGTTCACTATCCACCCCCATCCCCCCACTCTACCTCTTGCATACTCCAAACCATGATGACGAGACCATGACGAAAACGAGGAGGAGGAGACGACAACGACAATAAGACAACGAAGACGAAGACGACGCCACCAGCATCCTCGTCCCCACTGGCAGCTCCCTCCACATCCCCGTTATCCCCCGTCCTCTCGCCCCAGCGTGCGGCAGCGACTACATAACGTGCACAATCGTGCGGGTTGTGCACTCGCTCCTGCCCGCTGCCCTCGTTGTCGCTGCCGCTCACCATCCACCCCCGATCCCCTCGTTCTTGCATCCGTCCACCCCCGTCCCGCTCGCATTGTCTTGCCGCTGCCACTTCCCTTGCACCACCCTCGTCAGCGTGCGGTAATGACCACACAGCGCACACAATCGTGTGTGTTGTGTAGTCGTTCCTGCACAGAGCCTGGGCCTCACCTTTCTGCACTGTACCCGCAGTGCGGGTGGGTGCTCTTAGTTAGTACTTAGAGGGTAGTTATGTGCATTGTGCCCACCTAACCACTACCTCGCGCACACATCTTAAGTAATCGCTAAATTGCGCCCACTATTACTAAATATCGCGCCACTATTTTTTTTTGGGGGTTTGGGACGTCATATGAGCTCGCCTTCAGTGATAATCCAATTCCTGGTTCCTGGAGTCGATTGAGCCCGAGGTGAGGCAGAACGTTCGCAGAGTCAACAGGCACCCGAGTAATGTACAATGGGCGGCAGGGAATGAGTGGGAGCTTATGGTCGACTTCACGGACTCGATAGGCGGATCGAATGACACGCATTATATCGATGAGGTGAGGAATACGATCCAACATATTTGTTTAGGTTATGCCATTTATGAAGGTTTTTTTAGATCGTCTATTATGTCCAGGATTATCTACACGACTTGGTCCTCTCGGAGACTAACTCTGTGAGTTTGTTTGCCGTTTCTTCATTTTTGAACTGAACACGCTACACGCACGCGCAGGTGGCCTACACGGATTCTTCCAGTACACGTGGTGTTCTGAGCCTCAATCCTTATGTTTCGAGGTTTGAAGCTCCTGGAACACCAGGATACACCTATGGAAATTTTGGTATGATCCAATGATCTGAATTTCCACTTGCACTCATGGCATCCATCAGAGTATTGCAATTACGATGCAACCCAAGCTTTCGATCTGAGTGCATACCCTGTCACTCGGTGGGCTTCTGTTTGATTGCGCATTTCATCTTACCTTACATCCCTAGGTTTCTGAGCGAGTTTGGGTAAGGTCGTTCATTTCTGCGACATTCGCGTCGTTTGACGGGTTTCCCGCAGTTTCCATTCCATGCCATCGTTCTACACCTAGCAAGACGTTCTTGAGAATCAAGAGGACTTTGCGTTCAACTCCACCGTAGTCATGTCCCGTGACCACCACCCCTCGTCTTTTGGCCTCACTTGGCCGAAACCCAGCGCGGGTACAGGGCAGTATCAGATGTCGGGCGCTGTCGAGGTCTGGCTTCCTACTCCAGGCACCTCGGACGCCAACCAGACATTTACACAATGGTGCTGGAGCACGCAGGTCATCCAATCTATGGTGATGACCAGCGAAATCGCCTGGTACAGACGTGGTGCTGGCATGGGGGAGAACAACCTCGGAAGTATCGTTTGGTCACTCAATGATATCTGGGAAGGCATCAACTGGGCGACAATCGAGTATTCTGGCAGATGGAAAGTCGTCAATTACGGGTTGGCGAGCGTGTATGCGCCAGTGATCATACAACCTTTCTGGATGCCCGAAAACGAGACGCTGACGGTGTTGGTGACTTCGGACCGATGGGAGACCGTGGATGGGATGGCCCAGTTGACTTGGTATGATTGGCACGGGCATATGTTGGATACCTCGACGACGTCGTTCTCAGTCCCTTTCCTCAACAATTCGCTCATATACGAAGGGACTGGGCTTGAGACGGTTCTCCCCGATGTATGGTTACTGATGAATCTGACCGCCCAAGTTGACGGGGAGACGGTGACAAGCGAGTCGTATGTGAGTATCGTTGTCTGCTTGAATGGGACGATGCTGAATACGCCACCGCCAGCTCACCCCAGTCTCGCTCGTGCAGGCGAATCTTGTGGTGAATGCAAGGGATGATTACACGTTCACGCTCTCGGTCCAGGGTGGGGTCGGGGGGTGTGGACTTGACTCGACCATCCACACGGGACAGTAGGCTACTTCGAAGATACGACAACAGGTCGTCCATCGAACGGGTTTTACCTGGTTCCCGGCATAGATCGTACGGGTGAGTGCAACAAATCAATGGATTCTCGGTGTGGGGTTGAGGCATCTATCTCATTCGACTCTTCAATAGTGCAATTCATCCAAAATTCAAAGTTATCTTCGGTACAGAATCCCGATCCAACGGACATTGTGGTGAGGTCACTCTGGAACAATACACACGTCTGAAGGCGACAGTGGTCTTGACAAACCTACGTAACTTTTCATTCCTTCCTTGCTCCATATTCGGTATCCAGTAGATACGTTCCTCTTGTTTGCGACGCTCCTTTTCACCTCTTACTCCCCTTCTTTACCTAGTTCCATTGTAGACCGTACCTCTGGTTTAATCTAGCGCCCCTTTATCTCCACCCGCTTGCTCTTTGTTATCGAGTTATTCCTCAGCCGGGCTTGACGTGGTCAGTGCGCAGTGTTCGGTGTCCTACTCATGTCAGTCGTGACCTAAGTACTTTCGGAGTTCGATGGAGCGCAGTTGTCCGGCTTTCCATTGACGGAGCAGACAACAAAGAGTAACATCTGTCTATTTCCAACAAAGAGCATAGTATAGTACATACAGTCTACGTTGATAGTACATCATAACGAATCATTGTCAGAGAGATTTGCACTTTCTATACCTACGCGAGATAGGGTCTTTGATATCCGCCTGCGTGGCGATCCCAACGAATGTTGTGCCTTCCGGGTGTCTTGCCGTGTCAGGCGAATTCTGTCCCTGGAGGAATAACTTGGCCTGTTCAGCGATGTACTCCGAATTGAAAGGCGTCTTTGGGAGGGCAGGAATATAAAGCACTAGAGGAGGATACCGCTCAGCCCGCCACAAGCCATATGCATAACAGTATCAATCTCACCGGAAGAATCTTCTGTTCCATTGTGAATCGAATCCACAGTGTGAATCATATCCTGACGAGAGAATGTGATTAATCAACGAAGAGGGATAACATTGTATGGGATTCTTACGCAGTGCCAGAAGACCATGTCACCAGGTTTGACTTTGGGAATGCAAACTATCGCCTCATCGAACCTTAGGTGAGGATGAAACTCGCTGGTTAACATAAGACCTGTGTACACGCCGGGACCCCCGGGAAGGATACTGGGAAACTCCGGAGTTGAGATGTCTACACTAATATTCAATTTACGACCAGGAAGGTGACAGGGAAAAAAACCCCACCAAATTTCCAGTTCTTGGCATCAAGGTAGTCAGGGGAATCCGAAGATACAGTTGGACTGAAGAAGGGATGAAGCATCAAGTACGCGTTCGATAGCTTAACGTCGGGGAAGACGCAGAGGGTTCCCTGTGTCGGCGCAATCTCGCTAATAAGGGGTAACGTCAAGTCATCAGATCGGTGAACAGTGCATGACAAAGATGATTGAAAGAGAGCAACGAACTTCAACGCCATCCATCCCTGGAAGCTCCTGAACACACTGACTTTCCTCCGCTGATTGTACATAGGA
>JBBPPX010000330.1:0-27905 GCA_038092235.1 Leccinum boreale | reverse complement strand
CAAAGTCTGTCACAGTCTAGGGGTTACTGTCCAGATCTAGCCAGTTGGGAACCTTGCTGTGGACATCTGTCACCCTAGGGAAGCTGTCCAGTTCTGGCCAGACCTGTCCAAGTAAAGGTTGGTTTGCTGATGCAGTGCGTTCACCATGAGCTCAGTTATCGCACGATCACATGCAGATGCGGCAGAAATAAACATCACACATCATGAGTCCAGAGTGTGCTACCAGAGGCTTCGATTCAACACAAAGAGGGAAAAATCAAGCGGTGGCAGCTCCATGTTGAGCGTTAGTAAGGTACTTGACTTGGGCCATACACAAGCTATGCGCTTATCATTCAATTGCAGATATAATCGACTCAATTCATAAATGGACATGGAGTGTCACAAATTTTTCGGTGAATTTATGACTAAGCATAGATTGGCACAGGTAAGCCGAGGTGGTCAGAGTGTGTTTTCACTGGGTTTGAAGAGCGATCAATGTAGAAGAATGATGAATGCAAACGGGCAAATAGTAAAAGATGTACTTGCTCGAAGTGGCACTCACTAACTAACCTTCAAAAACAAAGTGTGGACCGAGACGTACGTCGGTCTTATGGCGGCCAACAGAAAGAGATGAACGTATATTGTCAACCGTATATATTCAATACAGGAAGCCAATAGTCTAATCTAGTTTAACACCGTAGTCCTCATCGTCACTTGTGTCTCCGTCCTCCGCATCACCTGTGTTGCCACCAGCACTGCCACCAATATTAGCAAAAATATCTGAACGACATAAAGTACATACACACCGGTCCGAGCGATCTCGCGGCACATCCGTTCGAGTTTGTTGCTGTGTACTTCATTCCTCTCAAGCTGGAGGACGAGATCATTGTACTTGGTCCATTTTGAGTGGTAGTTGTCAGCACTGAGAAATGGGAATTTTCCCTTGCCATTCAAGCGGTACCCATCGAGAATGCATCGGATCTGGAGCTCTAAGTGTTAAATAAATATAAGTAGACTCATATCTTGACTTACCGCTGTGACTATGAAGGTGAGCATATTGTTTGGGATCCGTGTCCCAAACTCAGCCGGACAAAGGTTACCAATGCGGGTATCACGACCAAAAAAGAAAATGTGTATGATTTCACGAATTGCCGGGTGTCCAAAATTATTCGTGTGGTCCTGAAGAGAGTTGACAACACAGTCAAGATAGTAGTAAATGAGCCATACCTCAAGATCTTTACTACCATGCGCGAATGCTGATTTTGTGATCAGATCTCCTGCAGCGTCCTTCACGTGTTGACATGTCTTGGCCTTCGAGAGGCGGCTGCCCATGGGAGGGAAGATGTTGTAATGTGATTGGACTGAACTAGCTGCAATCTTTTTCAGCTCACCACACCACGACGTGAGATCCTCGAACAACTGCAACTGAAGTTAGTGAAGTCTCATGCACTTTGTGTTGGAGGATGTTCCAGCTGGCACATGTCTTGCTTATGTTTGGGGTAATAATCTGGCTCGACCGCCTTCCCCATGCGTCTCCATTTCTGGATGGTCATGTTGATCGTGTCCAAAATGAATCCATTGATTGCCGAATTGCTGTGTGGCCACGGGTCGCGTACCGCAGCGTGTGTGCGAGTCTCGACCTTACATTCTTCAAGGAAATCCGCCCACTTGGACGGATAGAATCCAAGTTGGGTCGGGTCCTTGCTTCGTCCTTGCTTCAAAGTCTTCGAGTTGCATTTCTGCCTAGAGGGCCATGCACTGTCATCAGTGTCAATGTCGTCGTTCGTGGCTGGGTTCTTCTGTATCGGTGCAACGGGTCTGTCAGGTACTGGAGGTTGAGGACAGTGGTTCTTGGCATAGTGTGCCTCAAGAACGTTCGTGTTCTGCGCATGTTTCAGCAACACTGTCATTGAATTGATGAAGACTTACCTCGGCGACTTGATGTTCCTCATGGAATTCATCCAGATCTGTTCTAGGTTCTTCATTAGCTTCTTGATCAGACTGGACCTGTATTCGAATGAGTATCTGAATAGGCCTGGGGTATCTATCTGATACTCACAGCGTCAAGGTCATCGCATTCAATGTCCATGTCTTGAAACCCGTTGTTCCTCCTATCCTCATCTTTGCTCCAATTTCGGTCGTCATGGTTGCTCCCACTTTTGTCGTCATGGTCATTCTCTTCTTCACTGTTCAATCTTTCTTCTGAATCCTCTCTAGGTTCCTCTTCTTCTTCGCCATCCTCATCACCAGGGAGGCACTCAAGACGAGTGCCACACTGATCATCAGTAACTTTGTTCCTGTTCTTACCCAACCCAGATCTCTTTTTGGCTTCCAAGCGCTGGCGTTCTCGTTCCCGAGCAATGATCTGCAACCCTCTGGCGAGGCTAGGCATTTGCAAATGTGGTAAGACTTCATCTGCATCTGTTGGCTATGATCCGTCACAGTTAGATCGACTGATGGTGATGGCAGAGGAACTCACCGGTTTGAATCCAAACCTCTCACCTGGATTGGTGGCTGCCTTGTGGGGCAGTTTGCATGGCTGGTGGTCTCCAGACTGAAACCATCATCACAGTTAGTGAGTTTTGTGTTGGTTCAAGTTGAAGTGTCGCTTACTGAATTGGTCTTCAGGCTTTCGGCTGCCATTGGATTACACGGCTCACCAGCACATTGGTCCAGTTTCTTCTGTTGGCCGGGTCTGATAGCCTCACCGGCCTTCCTAAGCTGCTCGGTGGTGCCACCCATGCCCTTACTAGTCCTTGAGCTTTGGCGAATTGGACTCAAAGCCCTCAGCCTCTTGGAAGAGGAAATGATCACCTCCTGGAACTGACAATGTCGTTTTTGAGCAGTCTTCAACATGACTTATGAATGGCAGGAGGACATCCTGGTGAACTTGTAAGTAGAACAACTTGGTCAATATTTAACGGTCCATTGCACATTTAGGTAACTGTGATGGCAAGCTTAGGTACCTTACATATAGTAGTAATTAGTGTCTGGTTCTAAATTATACTCTAATCAGCGATATAGACGAGGGTACTTGTGTACACCCACTTGTCAATACAGAACAGTTCAGTGGTTCAGCCTGCAATGCACTTCAAGGGGCGAGACTCACAAGAAGAAAAGTAATAAATGACATCACGCAAATCGAAGCAATCGGCTGATATGGCAGACTCGAGCATATCAGCCGAGTGCCGAGAGTGGAAGAGGACTCATTTGATTGTACCAGTAACCAGCAGGCCTGCCATATGCAAAAATACACAACGATGACTATCAGGAGTACTACAAAGAAGACCTGGTTTATGGAGTAGTGTCTACTTGGATTCGTTGTAGAGTACAAAGAAGAACTCTTTCTCCCAATACTTATTAAGCCAGAATTCTTCGGTCAATGGCTGACTGGTGGTGGAGGACAGGCACTTATTCGCGATCTTGCCGAATCATGGCACCAAATTTGCGGGGGAATGAAACTGGTTGAGGTGAATTATGTCGCCAAAGAATTCTCCACTAGCCCGCTTTGCTCGTCGGAGAATGTGCATTGATGTCGCCGGATCACATTGATTGTTAGCTTGGGGGACAACATCAAATTAATGTATGTACACAAGGAATTTTTTCGACCACCATGGTCTCTGACTGTGAGGTGGTATGGGCGGAATATGAGTCTAACCTCTCCTACGGAGTGGCCTGCTCAACACGTGACTAATGAGTGATTCAAAACAACAGATAGACTCACCCGAAAGCCCCGAGAATGGCCAGTTTTTGTCGGAATCAACAATAAAGATTACTGCAACATAACGACCGTACTTCCAGGCAGCAGAAGGCAGAAAAGAAGCGACAGTTCATGCAGAATCTAAGTTGCTAACAGAGTAAAAAGGTGATTGTTGGAGGCATGCCGCGTGCCAGACAGCAATATGTGTGAAGGGGAGACAGCAATCATGGGCTGATGAGCGAGGACCGCTGACTGTATTAGCTTGCTTGGACATTTCCTGCTGAATATAGTCACCAAGGGCAGTGCGAAGATCAGAGATTTGGAATTTGATGGCAACCTGATCAATGATGCCATGATTTGTCTTGGGATCCCTAGTGACGTTGATTGCAGTGTGACCACCAATGAATGAGTGAGGCGGAAAGTGGACAGAGGTAGGAGCCAACACCAACAATTCATTGGCTTTGGAGAAGTAATTGGTTGGAGAGCATTTTGGTTGACCCAACTTTACAACAGACTGGAAGAGTTGAGTATTGCCATCAATGCCTTTAGCGTAATCTATTGTACTATTAATGTCGTCATCGATGATGTTGTCACCATCAGCACGGGCTGAATTCTGCAGCTCTCGGAGAGAGGTCGCAAATTCGAACCTCGAGCACTTCTCCAGGCGATCAAGGTATCTGCAGATTTGAGGATCAATATCGACATTGTTGCTGTGGTGAGCTGGGTTCTTGATCATGAGGATATGGGCATGTTCGGTGACGTCAGCAGTCCATTGCGCCAGTGCTCCAGAGTCACGGATTGAAGGCACGACATTTTGCAGTAATTTGAGCTTGGGTATGACCCAGTTTGTGATTATCTTCTTCTTTCCCCTCCATCCTCCAGCCTTGACCACATGGTCCTTGTATTTATGAAAGGTTTCCAACGACAACAATAAGGTGTTGCAGTTGTTATTGTTGAGTTCCAGAGCTTGCACCAGATAGCAGAAATCTAGGAGTGCACACATTGCCATGACCACGCCTTGAGGTGCGGAACCAGAAAATACTGCGATGAGAGTTCTTTGGATGTCTCGCTGCATTCTCTCGGTCACCTGCTTGAGATGGGAGATTCCCTCTGTGAAATGTCAATATCTGATAGACGGCTGAAGTACCGAAAACTGAAAGTCTAACTCCTCAGCACCCAAAATGTTGATGGCCCATCGTACAACATGGTCCCAAATTTTTTTGTGCCATTCATGCTGCGGCTCCGGGGTCAGAAATCTTGAGGGTTCTGCCATATGCCAGTCCCGAAAGAATAGAGATGCAACACCATTCAAACGGAACTTCTGTGCTGTGATGAGGTATCATTGAAGATTGTTGAGATCGAGAGTGATCCGCCGAAGTCATTTTAGCATATGGGATTTTGTGCGTAGGGGATGTTGGTGCGGATCACCAAACTCCATGTACATCGCAGTTGTAATTGGTGATGTCTTCCCCACTACTCTTGCAAGCATGCAGCCCTCCGGTGTGTCGACGATGTATGAGGTGATAGGCGTGAAGCAAAATCTTGAATTTCCAAGTGGATTATTCATCATAATCCCAAACCGAGCAGCATCTTTCAACGGTTGCAGGAGAATGTCAAGGGATTCATGAATAAGTCGATCTGCTAGGAGACTGCAGATGCGCCTTGATTTGTGGATGAATTTGGGGATCGGGAGAAGTGCTGTGGTAGGAAAGCATCAGATGATAGTTTGAGTTGAGTAGACATCCGTATATTTGCGAGGCTGAGTAAAAGCGGGTGGGCACAACAGTCACCAACGAGCGCGGAAACTTGTCTTGTCTGAAGAGAGGATGACCCCAAGCAGGGTGGCCTTGGAAGGTATTTTAGCCTGGTAAACACAGTGAGTATGAACACTTCAAGAAGAGAACATAATCATACCTGCATATCCCATGCAGCATTCCCCGTCATCCATTCACTGTACACCTGAATGAGACGTTTGGCCGTCCGGTAGACACATCGGGGGACGAGGTCAAGTTGGTTGTGAAACAGAGGATGGTTGAAGAGCACCTCCAAGCACTTGATTGGGTTGCGGTAAAATAGCCTTACCAGCAACTTCATTGGTACCTTGGGTGAAAGAACATGACATTGCCATTTGGGTCTGCTGGGAAGGAGTTCTATGAGGTTACGCAATTGACGAGCCGTCTGGAATGAGAGGGGGAGAGTCTTCATCTGAAGACATTTGTTGAATTCAGCAGATTGATAGGAAAAAAAATGAATGCTTACCAGCTCAAGAGACAAAAGGCTATCGGTGGCAGCCATGCTCAGGCCGGAGCGCGTTAGCCAAAGCCCCATCTCCCAGTCCACACGAGATGCAAATGGGTAATATAAGTTGATCCGACGCTCTTGCGAAAATTGATCCCGATCGAAGCTTTTGAGGAACGAGTTCTGTTGGCGTGAATAAATGGCAGCTGCGCCCGGAAATTCTTCGATGATCCCCTGGTATGGATCTCATGCAATTCAAAACTTCCCCGAGCAGGCAAATTCAAGTCACCAAATACTTGCGCTACTGATTTGGGTGGTGGACTATTCCCAATATTCGACTCCATGTTGGCTTTTTCATCGAGAAGTTCACCAATTTGAATTAAATTGTCCACCCAGCCACAGCGCTATCTGTAGGAAGGTTCTTGCGACAGCTGGGACAATGAGGCATAGTGTACGATGCAGCATGTGAACTTCCAGCCTGAGTAAAGTCGAACTAACATGCCTTCCTTCCCTCCTTCGTCTTTTTATTCTCCTCCATCTGTCCCTCTACCTACTCCGAGTCTAAAGAAGAAGAAAAAAAAAACACTCTACATCGAGTCCGACTCCATGGAGAATCCAAGTTCTTCCTTTGCCCAAGATTCCAGCAGGGCACGCCACTCCCAGCATACCATCTTCTCCTCCTCAACTCAGAAGACCTTCTCCACTCAAACTTCCAGATAACGAGATGGATATTTCTGACGCAAGCATCGATGAAGGAGGAATGTTGAAAGATCCCTTCGAATCAGTAAGTTGCAAATCACTAAGTTCATATCTTGCTGAATGTGTTCAGTCTATAAGCTACATGACAGAGCCCAATGCTGCTTATCTCCACTTGGAGGTTGCTCGTGCTCGACAATCTGTCATACGAGCCCAAATGCTCTTAGCATCATGCACACTTTTGGAACACAGGTCTCATGTGCGCCTCGACCATCTAAAGGTTCACCATTTCAACAAGGCCCTCAATGCAACAAATGCAAATGTTGGCGTATGGTGTGACACTATCCATCACTCTGGACAACCTCTATATTTGCACAATGTTATGACAGTTACATCAAGACGCATGCATCGGCATCAGCGTGTTACCAGTAATGTATTTTTTTTTCACTGCAATATACTTGCTGATTACAAACAAGATTTGGGTCGGTGGAGTGATACGAATGAACATTTTGTGGATCTTCGTTAGAAATTGTGGTATACCTGTTTCCATTCTGTCAATACAATGGCAGTGATTGTGATAACACAGCATTACAAATACCATATGAGGAAGAAATCACTGGCAGAGTGGCAAATCGCGATAACCAAACTGGATCAGATGGGAATAACGGTCGCCAACTCTTTGCAAACTTTGCAACAAGGCGCATCAGAATGGCAGCCTGCTTTGAAGCATAAGCAATGAGTGCGATCCGAAGTTCTTCATCCGAAACCAAATGGCGATGTGATTGCTCCTGCCACTAGTGAGAACGCCACTCCAAGAAGACCAAAACGTGCCGCATTTCTTCTTCCAGTAACTGCACCTCCTCTCCCCATCACAACGCGTGCGCACAGGTCTTTGACCACTCAACTCGGATGGTATCGTTGAGCTTGACGTTCACATGGACCTCAGTGATCGATGCAGAGGACAACACACCTGAACCATCCTGCCCTGAACTCACCGGAACGAGCCAGATCCAAGATGCTTCGTGACGACCTTCACTTGCGTCACTATCCCTGCCCGGCCCACGTATGTCGTCTGCTCGAAGTTCTCAAAAACATGCAGTCCACGAGCCTCCTGGATCCAAAACCTGAAGAGCATGGAAGGCAGACCTGTAACACGCCATGTGAGCCAAGGTTTTTTCCTGAAACCGTTGAAGTATAGCCTGAGCACGTGTGTTTGCTTTGTTACCAGTCCCAGATACTTGTTTCTTTTTGTACTCCACAAGACTCTGCACGATGCGATGAGTGTGATGGACTTCATTAAGGCTGTCGTCAGCCTGTGCAATGTGAAGACGTAATTCCGCAACGCGGACTTGGGGCGTGGCCTTGCTAACATCCGGAAAAGATGATGGTAGCCAAAGTGGGATTTCCTCTGGCTCATCGGTGTCTTCGAGAGGAAGATCGAGTGAAGATAAACAAGGCATATACAGAGTCTGAATAGGACGCCACTGAGAAATCCGGCGATGAAGAGTATGTCGAAGCTCTTCCACCTGCACAAGTTGGGTGCTACTTGACGATGCTTTGAGAGCAGCCATCTCAGACCGAACCTTACTCCTAGAGAATGTTGTGAAATGTTGTGAGAATAATACGGAGAGAGAAGAAATACTTACTGCCGCTCCTCGATGTCGATCCCCAATGCAATGAAAGCACCGAGACTGACTTCGTGCACAGGTACATCACCCGCCATCACTGCTTTCCCATTTTCACGAGCCAGCTCCAAACGAACATCAGCCAACGTGGTGCCTGCATCATAGCTGAATGTGTATATCTCGAGACAAACAAGTTACTTATGTAGCGCAGGCTCGATGTATGGATTGGGCTGCGAAAAATCACCCTCCCATTTGTTGATTTTGGTGAGCCACATTGCCCGAAGCTCCAGAGCAAATCCGTCACTAAAGTCCTTGAGGATCTTTGTGTGCTTCTTGTGTTCTTCACGGGCTTCTTTAAGCTTGCGAACAAAGAATGAACCTAGGTCCCATTTAATAACACTAGATATACCAAGTAGAAACAACGTACCGAATCCAATGATTTTTGTCCAATTCCATCCACCCCAGTGATCGTCAATTGTTTCTCGACGAGCACACAGCAATATCTCGCGAATACTCGTAGCTATGCCGTTCATATGGGCCCATTCGGTTTCGATACCTTTGCCGCACGTGCAACCTGCTCCTGGCATGAATCCAAGCGAGAAATTTGCTTGGCAATCATTGCCGTGATTGCGGAGGTGAAAAGGAGGAACGGCGAAAGACACTTCGACATCATCAAGAGGGATCTGAAGAGGTGGTGGAAGGGCACGCATGCATTTGCTGAAATTTCGCCACCACTGACAAGCTATGTCGTACGTGATGACAAGTTGTAGAAGCTCGACACCGGACATCGTTGAGAAAAGAATCCAGTCCATGTTGCAGTACCTAAAAAGAAATAAGTTCCAAAAGACGACAAGAAGAGATCAAACATAGCGTACTTCTCGCCTTGCTGCAAATCACAAGCTCCTTGTTGACGGACAAGAATATGGCGGGCGCATATCAAAGCCCCGATTCCCGAAGCCAGCTATCCTGATTTGTTCCACGTGTCGGCTCTAGTGATTGCGTCATGCTCAACAAAGCAACGATTTTGCTGTGCAGGTTGCTAGTTGGACAAGATACGACAGAAAGACAGAGAACAAACCTCTTTCTGATTGCCAAACTTCTTGATATGATCATTGAAGCCTGCTCTTTCAACATAATAATGCCACCCATCGGAGAGCATAACGTCCTTGAGGTTCCTCTGTTTCCCTCCAAGACGGAAGTTGGCATCGAGAGAAACAAATAAAGTATACAAAAATTTTAACGACGGCAGAACATCCTTCCAGTCAGCCAGCAAGTTGCATCCTGGTTGAGGACACGCGGGGCATTCGACTGCAAGGGCACCTGGCGCAGTACCACTGACCCCACTGGGATCGTGTGCCCGACCGCCTCTCTTGAGGGCCATCAAATTCCGCCATTGACGCACGGCACACGCCATTTCTTTCTCTCCGTACATGTCCGATCCCAATCCAGCGCCATCTGTTTTACGGAGTAGGGTGTGATACCAGTCGTGAACTGTGGTCTTGCCTTGCAAGTTGAGCTCTTGAAGGGTCAACAGTACATCGAACGTGAAGACCGTTCGAGGATGTAGCACTGTCGCAGGGTACCAGTCTATCTGTAAAAGTTGTACGGCCCGAGATGGCGCTCTGATACAGTCACAGAAGGTGACTGGTAACGTCTGTACACCACTCATGTCATACACTCACAAGTGAACTACTGTCCCAGTGGAAGGACACACACCAACCATATGGCCCATGTTGATCTGGAGACCACATTCGGCCAATGACGACTTGTCAAAGAATATACCCGTCCATCTCTGATGGTAACGTCAACACCAAAGAATGTTCAGCAAAGGACCACGTACCTCCACCCGATGAAGAGGATGGTTCGTGTGTGCAACGTTAACACATACGCTGCAATACATTGGAAAAGCATGGCAATCCTTGCAACGAATCAGAGCAGGCCGTGCACATCGTGTGCAGACCTGGGATATCGCACTGATAGCATCATGATGCATAAGTTCATCAAGATACAGCTCCCGTAGTGGCAGCCACTCTGCCATTTTTTCCTTCTCGAGTCATAACGCCACCCAACAGCATTGAAAATGATACGTACCACCTGAGTGAACCGACGTCCATCTTTCTCTTTTCCCACATTCAACTCTTGCACTACGACGATGGATTCACATGTCGATCCTTCGATCACCTGGGAAACTTGCGTTGTTGATTGTACCAGTTCAATGTGTTGATCGAGAGAGACAAACTGCAACTCTGCACCAACATGCCTGCCTTGGAGCGAACGGAGTACGTGCATCCGCATCTCTGGGACTGCATGGCCTCTGTCATCCTCAATTTGGTATACCCGAGTTCGTTTTCATGACGACATACTGCAAAGCAAATATCAGTTGATCATTCCTACATACTGGCAAATGACAAGTACGCAAACGTATTTAGCTCTTAAGCGGCACTCACTCACACTCCAATTGCAGCAAGCGATGGCCAGGAGGACAGTGTCGCTACCATCAACATTAGGACCATATGTTCCAAGCACAAGGCAACGTTGCTCACCACGAATGATGCAAGGACTTCATACGACCCCACCATGGCACCGAACGACACTGGACCGTAAACGTAAGACCAACATCTCCAACGGCAACGTAACTGCCTTACCGACAACAATGCTAAGACTTGACCACTGCTACGCCAAAGTAGAAGACTCGTTAGAACACTGAGCATAGCTGAGAATAGATGACAAGTACGCACTTGATTGGCACCGAACGACACCCGACCGTGAACGTAAGACCAACATCTCCAATGGCAACGTAACTGCCTCACTGACAATGACGCTAAGACTTGACCACTGCTACGCCAAAGTAGAAGACTCATTAGATCGCCGAGCATAGATGAGAATAGATGACAAGTATGCACTTGATGATAACGAGTAGCGACGCAGCGTAGACCCACTAACCAACTGTCGGAGACTTTGTTCGTGTGACGAGCAACAAAAAGAGAAGACGATGAGCAAAGAAGAGAAGAAAGAAAATGATGGGGAAAGGAGCGAAGAGAGAAAGTCCTATATATGTCGGATTGAAACTCCGCTCGCTGAGTGTGATTTGTCCCAAAATGGACAGTTGCTGTGACCGAAGTCGTTTTTTCCCAAAATGGACAGACACAGATAACAGGTTTACATTGTTGCCATTGAATCAACGAGCAGAGAACAATGAAACAAATGACACCATGGATGATAAACCGTGTTCGATAACAGGTTCACGTCGTTGCCATTGAATCAATGAGCAGAAAACAATGAAACGAACGAGACTGGATGATAAACCGTGTTCAATAACAGGTTCACGTTGTTGCCATTGAATCAATGAGCAGAAAACAATGAAACGAATGAGACTGGATGATAAATCGTGTTCAATAACAGGTTCACATTGTTGCCATTGAATCAACGAGCAGAAAACAATGAAACAAACGAGACCGTGGATGATAAACCGTGTTCGACAACAGGTTCACTTCATTGCCATTGAATTAACGAGCGAACAAAAGAAATGGAACAAACGACACTATGTATTCTGGTTTTAAACATTCAATAACAGATTCGCGTTGTTGCCATTGAATTAACGAGTGAAAGAATGAAACGAACAACACTATGTATTTGCTTGAACATACAACGTCGATTCCGTCAGTCACGCTGCAACTTGGTTTTAGACATTTGATAATTAGTGTGTAGTGTAGTGCAATCGGGTATTCGTTCAAACATGCATTATTCTGTCCGTCACGCTGCAACTTGATTTCAAATGTTCGATATTAGTACTTAGTGGTAGTGAAATTGGGATTACGAGTATCTTCGAATTGTACTGACACAAGTACAATACTCGTTTCTGTTGAATATGCAACGCTGTGCTAAGTAGTATCTTCAAGTTGTAGTGACACAAGTAAAACACTCGTTTTCTTTGAACATGCAACGCCGTGAGCATGACTCGCCGGACATAAGGTGATGCAACAAATTGAACACACAGACTCACCGATGTTGGGATTAATGATTCGGGGCGTACATTGTTTTGTCATAGAGACAGAGTATGTTCAAACGCACTGTGTTATGTGACGGCTTGTGGCATCACTGGCACTGACTCAATGGTATGGCAAATGAACATAGTAGCGATAGCACAAGTGCAAGGTATTATTTAGGTTGAACACGAACACGCCCCTCCGTAAGCGCCACCTCGTATGCTTCAACAGCCAAACTCTTGCTTCGAAACTTACAATGCAAGTTGCCGGTGACACCTGATATCCAAGAATTTGCTCGAAGCCTTCGGAAAGATGAGCAACGTGCCCGCACCAATTCGAGAAACCTACTGACCAATCACTCATTACACCAGTCCTCGTCCCGACCGTGACGCAGTACCATGTCTTGTTGTTGCAGCTAGGCGCGTCTGAGATGTCACCAACATCAAGGCCATCTTCACGTTATGGCATTGATGCCGTATGGGCACATTTCTCCTTCCTTTTCATCCTCACATCGGCTGGCAGCCTTGGAAGTGAACGCAGAGATATGGTCGAGAGTGGGGAAGAGACTTCTGAAACTGAATGAATCATGGTTGGTGGTGATTGTACCGATGGAGTTGGACCATGCGAGGAGCGCAAAGATATGGTCAAGAGTGGGGAAATGTTACAACTGGCCCGGATAGGGTTGGATGTAGACTTGGAGATGAAGGCTGAGATGGAGGATTGGCTGAGCAAGCGTAACGCCTGGCGAGACCCGAAGACTAAGTATTCTTTCGAGGAGGAACTCACGAAGAGTCACGTCACTCGGAGACTAAAGACTAGGTACTCTCCCGAGAGGGTAGAGATTCGAAAGAACTAAGAGATGATAGACTCGAGGGGTTTCGCAGAGAACTAAGTGATATTCCAAGTAGCTCTAGCTTAGGGTGATACAAGACAGAGAGCCATGTCTTAAGTACTAGAGGATGGAATGCGATGGAATTGCATGGAAGAGGGGAGTCATCCACAGTAGAGAATGAGTCAGAAGCTGCAGAGGTCTAGATGTACAGTAAGCGATAACAGAAGGATGATGAAGCAATGTCATCATCATGAGTCAGAAGATAAGAGCGAGATAGGAAAACATCGGAACAATGATAGGAAAGAATAGGAACAAAGATAGGAGAGTTGTGGATCATCAGCGAGGTAAAGGAGATGAACTTGCTAGAGATCTATGATACAATGTGAATACAAGGTAGAGGTGATAAGCGAAAGGAAAAGAGAGAGAAAAGAGATACATGGTGAATCTAGGAGACAATCATAACAGGAAATGGTCGGCGGTGAGGCCGTCAGCGAGGATGATTGTACCGTTGGAGTTGAACCACACAACTCAGAGGATAAGGTCACCGTCTGCACAGGGATACGTTTAGTGGTAGGTGGAGGACAACAGACTGGATTGTACCATTGGAGTTGAACCACGCGACTCAGAGGATAAGGTCACCGTCTGCACAGGAATATGTTTAGCAGTAGGTGGACGACGACGGACTGGCCAGATATCCGAGAACACGTCGTAGTCGGTGGAGAAGAAGCTTGGATGGACTTGGACGCTGCAGTGCGTCGGGAGAGAGTCGACCTCATATGCAGAGACGGTGCCGTCCTGAGCAAACTGGAACACGTGAAACTGAACGTGTTATTGTTGTTTGATTCTGCACGCGAGAAGGAACTTACATTGTGGTTAGATTGTGTGTATAACGTGTTGTCGGCCAACGGTGAGGGACAAGAAATCGAATTACCACGCGTCTCAGCAGAGCCGGTATCAATGTCGGGTGGCGGACGGGTATGATAAGGAATAGGTGGGGGAGGAAGAGAGAACTTGTATTCTTGCACTTCCGACAGACCGAGGTGCGCCCGGAATGCCTCAGCCAGCGAATTTTGAATGTCCTCGTCGAGGAGGGTATGAGGGCCCATGTTTGTTCGATAGAAAGAAGCTTCAACGGCATGTTTGAAGGATGGATATATATGAATACTGGTAAGCGGTGAATCACGAGAAGATCTTCGACAATGGCACACTGTCCAATTGTCACAGGAATTACGCCCAGAACCAAACAAACAAACAAAGTAGAATAAAAGTTGAACAGAATAAAAATACTCTTCCAGTTTGCCATTTGGCTGATTGCTCTTTCATTCGCCGTCGTCGCTCATCAATCTGTCACACTATGGGTCATCGTCCTTGGGCCAGTGAGGAGCAGAAGACGTGGTTGGAAGGATGTCTGCCGGATTTCATCTCCCACCAACAGGCGGGAACATTACCTCTTTTCTGGTCCAACACTACACCGGAGTTCTTCGCTAAGTGGCCCATGAGGCCTCCACCTGCAGACGCCACAGAGAGTAAGCTAAAGGAGCATATCGCCACGGAGAGAAACGTAAGTCGATCGATCCCGAACGCCGATGAAATCAAACTCAAACTTACTTTCTACGTTCTCAGCGCATCCAAAATTGGTATTTTAACCATACGTGAGCGACTGCCGGTACCGGGAAGGTCAAGGTGCTTGACCTCACGGGAAAGAAAAAACAACCATTGCAGCTGTGGCAGGCCTACTGCCGGCTGTATTACTTTCACCACAAGGACGCCATAGTGGCCGCGTATCAACAATATGTTGCTTCGGTTCCCGCTGGCTCCAAACCCAAGATGTTGTTCGAATTTCGAATGGAAGGATGAAGGAATTATTTGCGATGGAGATGCCTGAGGTGAAAGCCGAGGTCGAGGAGTTTCGCATTAACAAGATGGAGGATGTGCTAGACGACCTGGCAGAATTGGATCAAGAGTTAGTGACTTTGAAACAATGGCAGACGTGAGTATAGTACGATTCGTTACCCTGCCACACCAAACTAATCGTGTTCCAGTGCACAAGACACTCTGGCGACAACATTGGAAGTTGCTGTGGAACAAATCACGGTTCAAACCGGCTGTGCCGCCCTCATCGTCATCGCCGGGCCACAGCCTTGTACTGGAGGCAGTCTGACCAGTTGGGTGTAAGTGAATTTGCCTGCTGTTTGTGATTGGAGAAATGCTAAAATCATCTCATTCTCGTAGATCTATGCATGGGAAAACAAATGATGGGTTAACATTTGATCAATCGGTCAACATCCAAGATTGGCTCAAACCCTTCAATCAGCACGTTGCTCGTGTCTTTCCCAACGACACCAGAAGCGCACGCTCCTTCTCTCATTTCAACTACGACGGCGATGAAGTGGGGGACTCGGACAATGTTCAGAATGACGGTGCTACTGGACTGTCCCTCCCTGCTGCCTCAGTTACCCCGACCCCTTGCCCTGTCCTCACCTCTGTTTCGCCGACTGTGCCCGTGTCGTCTGGCGGTGCCCCGACTCCTTCCCCCGCCAGTGTCCCCGTCTCGGTTTCACCGACTCCTTGCCCTGTCCTTCCCTCGGTTTCACCGACTGCGCCCGTGTCGTCAGGCAGTGCCTCGACTCCTTCCCTTGCCAGTGTCCCTGTCTCCATCACACTGACTCCTTGCCCTGTCCTTCCCTTGGTTTCGCCGACTGCACCCATGTCATCAGGCGGTGCCTCGACTCCTTCCCTTGCCAGTGTCCCTGTCTCCGTCACACCGACTCCTTGCCCTGTCCTCGCCTCAGTTTCCCGGACCGGGTCGTCTGGCGGTGCACTGACTCCTTCCCCTGCCAGTGTCCCCGGCTCCGTCACCCTGGCTCCTTGCCCTGTCGTCGCCTCAATTTCCCCGACTGTGACCGTGTCTTCGACCGGTTCACACCCTTCCTCCGCCATTGCGCCATCCACACCCGCGCCACCACCTGCCACTGGTGGTGCGAAGGTCGTCGTAATGTCCACACCCTCCGCTGCCGTCTCTCACACTCCCACCGTCCCCAACTCCAGCGCAAGTAACACCACAATGCCCGTGCCACCACCTGCCACTGGTGATGCGAAACCAGTAGCGCCTGTGTCCTCGACCATCCTGTTGACCTCCGCCGATGGACAATGGACAACAACGAGCAACGGAATCGATGTTGACGAGAACAACGTCAATGATGACCACCATGGCACGATCGCCACCAACACGACAGCACCGCCCCCACCTACCACTGACGCCGCGGAGGTTGTGGGAGTACCCACCGAGTCGCAGTTGAGCGAGTCTCTTTTGAAGGAGGTGAAAGAAAGGCCGGAGTTAATGTGGGTGGTCAAGGCTGTCTGCTATATCGGCGTGCTAGATTTGCGACATGAAATGAAGGACGCCGTGCTCCTGTGGCTCGGAATGGAGCGGATGCTTCATTATTCAGAGGTACAACTTCGTACCCTATTTTAATTTAGTAAAATTCTTACGTTTGTTCACAGGACGGTCGGCTGAACAACATCAATAGACTTATTGAAGTTGCGCAATGGATGAAACGTAAACGTCAACTCAACCCCGAGCGCCCTGTTTACATCAGTGATGTGACCTCCTTCGGTCAATGCTGGAAATCCTGGTGGTCGACTCTTCAGCCGTCTTGGAGGTGCATACATAGTACATGGCCACTTGTACGCAATGACTCTGTCAACGAGACCTGGCTGGCCGTCAAGCAAAGCGGGAGCAACGGGTTATTCTTAGCAATTATTTGCTTATCATGGTGGGCTCACACGTGTCGTTATGATGCCGGTACTCCGGACTCGGTCAGCCTCCATGAAGCCATTGATGATGTCGCCTACGTGCTTCGGTGCATCATCCATTCCCTCAAGTGTCGTGAGCTCATTGTTCGCAAGATCGGGGCGAGGTCCAAAACATCTCCAAATGTTGATGTATGTGAAAGACCATCGAAGATTTCACGCACAAATGCAATGTCGAAGTCGAAGCCAAAGGTTGACAAGGCATCCGCTGGTGCAGCTCGGCCCGTGGCCCCAGATGGTACACCTTACAGATTTGGACCTGCAGGGGTCAGCAAGAAATACAAATAAATGGTTCTCATTTGTTTTGGTTTTGGTTTTGGTTTCAATTTTGTTTCAATTTTGGGTTGAGATTTGCCTCGTTTTTGATAGACTTTTGTTCAATTTTGGGTCGAGATTTGCCTCGTTCTTGATAGATGTTGGTTGAGTATTTTGAAGTGACGGTTTGCTTTTATTTCGAAATTCACCCTAATTTTTGATTCGAGATTGATGTTGGTCGAGTATGCTTTTGAAGGGGTTCCTAACAGTAAGATTTTTTTTAGTTTCAAGTGCATCATTAGTTATGAAAAATGAAGGAGTCAATGAAGAATACACAGAGGCTGCTCGACAGTGGTCGAGAGGTACTTCAAAGTAATAGATACCACTAGTGCAAGACGTCAGTTCTTGCTGTGATGGAGTCCGGCACCAGATAGCCAAAGTACATTGAACAAGTCCGTGAATCGCAGGCAGCCTTGAGGTGCCTTGGGAGAGCTTCCTCCGCTCCATCAACACAGCGATCCTAGAGTGCGTGCACGAGCGGTAGTATGTAAAGTGGTACAAGAAAGCCCAAGTACCCTCCACAGCTTGTGGAAGCCATTCCTAGAAAGAGGGTGAAGAAAGGAGGTGAATCAGACCTTCATAGTAGTATATGTTGTCTCTTTCCTTGTTTCTTTCTTGTATCGAACTTGCTTGTAATACCACTGTATACCTGGGTCCTCGCCGTCGCCTTCGTGTGCGCAGCCTTCTAGCTCGACCTCAACAACCAAGTCGCTTGTACATATGCCAAAAGCCGTCAGCCCTCGCCCTTCATACACCCTGCCCTTACTCTACTCTACCTAGACCTTCCTACCTCGACCGCCCTTACCTCCGGGCACACAGCCTTCTTGCTTGACCCGAGCCTCGCCACCTTGCCCGTGTAAGCGTACGCATGTACATGCCTCTTGTCCGTGTTTGCCCTTGTCCGCCCTTGCTTTTGTGCACACAGCCTCAGCATCAACCTCTTCCCCGACATCACATGTTATCAGACTCTATGTGTGTGGCATGCTATCAAGTACTCCTTGCAACCTGCGTGCGAAGACAATGACCAAGAAGCTCCACAACAAAGGACAAGCATGTTGTTGTTGTCGTCCACACCCTCTCACTACCAAATGTCCACCACCGTCATCGTTCTTACCCCCCTCATCACCCTTCTCCTTGGCAGCCAAGATTGTGTTGATATGAGAGGATGACGGTGAGCACAAGCAAGACAGTGAGTACAAGCACACGTGGTCGTTGTCATCATCCTTATCCACTGCAGCGACAGTGACGAGGATGACTCGTCCCAAGCATCGCGGCAGCAAGGACAATGAAAACGACGATGTCGATAATGCGTCACGACAAGGGCAATGACTGCGACAACGACAACGACGACTTGTTCGGTGAGGTGACAGTAACGTTGTCTTTGTCCTTACCCCCCTCGTCACTGTTCTCCTTAGCAGTCAACATCACAGCAAGAGCAGTGACGGCGACTCGTTACGGCGAGGGGACAGCAACATTGTTGTCGTCCTTACCACCCTCATCACTGTTCTCCTTAGCAGCCAACATCGTTTCAATACGAGAGGATGACAGTGAGCACAAGCAAGACGGTGAGTACAAGCACACGTGGTCATGGTCATCATCCTTACCCAGCTCAGCGACAGTGACGAGGATGACTCATCCCAAGCATCGCGGTGGCAAGGACAATGAAAATGTCGTCGTCGATAACGCGTCATGGCAAGAGCAACGACTGCAACAACCACAACAACAACTCGTTACGGCGAGGTGATAGCAACGTCGTCATTGTCCTTACCTCCCTCGTCACCCTTCTCCTTAGCAGCCAACATCATTTCAATACAAGAGGACAACAGTGAGCACAAGCAAGACGGTGAGTACAAGCACACGTTGTCGTGATCATCATCCTTACCCACCTCAGCAACGGTGACGAGAATGACTTGTCCCAATGATCGCAGTGGCAAGGACAACGAAAACGACGACGTCGATAATGCGTCACGGCAAGAGCTATGACTGCGACAACATCAACAACAACTCATTACGGCGAGGGGACAGCAACGTCGTCGTTGTCCTTACCCCCCTCATCACTGTTCTCCTTAGCAGCCAACATTGTTTTGATATGAGAGGACGACGGTGAGCACAAGCAAGACGGTGAGTACAAACACACGTTGTCGTCGTTATCATCCTTACCCACCTCAGCGACGGTGACAAGGATGACTCGTCCCAATCATTGCGGCAGCAAGGACAATGAAAACGACAACGTCGACAACGCGTCACAGCAAGAGCAGCGACGGCGACAATGACAACGACTCGTTACGGTGAGGTGACAGCAATGTCATCGTCATCCTTACCCTCGTCACCATTCTCCTTAGCAGTCAACATTGCGGCAAGAGCAGCGACAGCGACAACAACAACAACAACTCATTATGGCGAGGGGACAGCAACGTCATTGTCGTCCTTACACCCCTTGTCACCCTTCTCTCGTCACCCTTCTCCTTAGCAGCCAAGATCGTTTTGATACGACAGGACGACGGTGAGCAAAGCAAGACGGTGAGTACAAGCACACGTTGTCGTCATTATCATCCTCACCCACCTCAGTGACGGTGACGAGGATGACTCATCCCAATCATCGCGGTGGAAAGGACAATGAAGTGACGTCGTCGATAACGCATCACGGCAAGAGCAACGACTGCGATGATGATGATGACGACTCGTTTGGTGAGGTGACAGCAACATTGTCTTCGTCCTTACCCCACTCGTCACTGTTCTCCTTAGCAGTCAACATCGCAGCAAGAGCAGCAACGGCGACTCGTTACGGCGAGGGGACAGCAACATTGTCATCATCCTTACCTCCCTTGTCACCCTTCTCTTTAGCAGCCAAGATCGTTTCGATACAACAGGATAATGGTGAGCATAAGCAAGACGGTGAGTACAAGCACACGTGGTCATGGTCATCATCCTTACCCAGCTCAGCGACGGTGATGAGGATGACTCATCCCAAGCATTGCGGTGGCAAGGACAACAAAAATGTTGTCGTCAATAATGCGTCACGGCAAGAGCTACGACTGCAACAACAACAACAACAACTCGTTACGGCAAGGGGACAGCAACATCGTCATCATCCTACCCCTTGTCACCCTCTTCCTTAGCAGCCAGGACGACGGTGAGCATATGCAAGACAGTGAGTACAAGCACATGTCGTCGTGGTCATCATCCTTACCCTCCGCAGCGACAACGACAAGGACCTTGGAAAAGAACATACACTCGAATGCCAATATGCTTTCGGACGGACAGAAGAAGCTCCAGCTCACCATTGGACTCATTGGTGGTTCCAAGATTGTGCTCATTGATGAGTGCACTTCGCGCGTTGATCCTCTGTCAGGGCGTACGCTAGGCTGGAGGACGCTGACATCAGTGAAGCACAACATAATTATCGTATTCACAACGCACTTTCTCGACGATGCTGACCTTGCTGACCACATTGTAATATGATCTGCTCCTGGCAAGCTGGTCACTGAGGGATCATCTGTCTTGCTGAAGACAAATCGGTCACAGATACAGTGTCATTCAAGTTACATTTGATTCAGAGAAGGTCGATGAAAAGGAGCATGCTAGCTTGTTGCTGGATATTCTGGACCGTATTCGAGAGTTGGTCACACACTGCATGCTGTCGAAGCTGTCCCCTACGCATGTTGTGTACCACCTCAAGTCCAAGGACTTGGTCGTTTAGTAGAGAGGGTGCTTCAAATGCTCCAGGAAGAGGCTGTAAATATCACATCCCATCCATCGATGTGTTGGGGATGTTGATCGAGGATATTTTTCTCGATTTAATGGAGTCCCAATCCCGAGCTTGTGCACAGGATGATCCGGTGAAGTTGGTGCACTCCATGGAACTTCGGTACTCCTGCCCCGAGTATACCAGGTCCTGCTCAGGTGCCTCCACTATTGCTTGCCGATGGGCGTCGTTCAGTCAAGCGTTGACGATATTCCATAAGCAGATGCTCATTGCAAGGAGAGGTTGGATTAGTACACCTGTGCTTACTGTTATCATTGCGGTCTGCGGACTCGGAGTGTGCCACATTCCTTTGGTCTTTTTGTCCAGCCAAATTCTGTCGTGCACGGTCAAGTTCCACAATGAAACGACCATGGTATGATTTTAGTGTCCTTCACCTTTCTGTGTTCATTCATTCTCAAGGCTGTATATCCTGCATTCTTTTCGTTGTACTATGTCTTGCGGGAACACCGATCGTCTGTCCAAGTGATGCAATTAAGGATGAAGGGTGTCTCTGTTGTCAAATGTCCCCGGTGCCATAGCACATGTCTTGCACTCGGCATTTGCCCACAGTTCATCACCATTGCTGCACAACCGTGATTGATGGTGTGAGAACACCTGTTGATCTAGTACAGTGGTCTAAAGGGGCTCAGACGACTCGGAGGACTCTGAGGTGAACTGCCAGCCTTGAACATGTTGTTCACATTCTGTCTACCAGACCCTCCAGTGGAGGAGTCCACTGACATCATTTGTGTAGTACCACCTCAAGTCCAAGGACTCGGTCATTCAAGTTGTAGAGAAGTTGCTTCAGATGCTCCATAACAAGGCTGAAACATACTATCATACTATTGCATCCATTATGATTGATGTATTGATGTATTGGGCACATTGATCAAGAATGAGTCTGAGTCCCGAGCCCATGCCCATCAGGTGCATTCGAACATAAGGAGTGACTTTGTAAATCGTAGGATCAAGTTCACATGAAGTTGGTAAAAATATTATTACATAGGTGTTGATAGCCCTCTGTAGTCTTGTATATTTAATACTGTTCACCATACACTAGTCCACTGACTTGAACTAATCTAGTATCTCATTATAGTCTAGCAAACTCTAGGGCAGTCTATCATTACTATGATACTATGGATGCTATGAGATATCTATGAAAATACTATGACACTATGAGTGCTATGAGATACCTATGTGGGGACTATGTCACTATGTCAACTATGGTGAAATCCTAGATTTGCTGATGCATCCACTGGCCTCCTCAGGCCGTTCATGCCATCGTCTTTGCCGTCTCACCCCCGATCCCTCATTCAAGCACCACATCACTGCCAGCACCTTGCTCCCGTTCCCGTTCCCGTTCCCACTCCGGCTCGATTGTGTCGCCTTGTGGCAGCGCAAACTTCTCCATCTTGCTTCAAATACCCTTTGGCCATGTCAGCCGTGTATTTTCTGTTTCTTTCATCTGTTTGTACTCACCTTCCCCCCCAATTTTTTGCATGGATGACCAGGAGGTCATTATTAAGTCTGTGCAGGGGGAGACTCATTTCTTTCTTCTCTGTTTCATTTTTGCATTTTTATCTTGATGTTTTGTTGATTTCCAGACTGTAAATTGTCATTCTCGAAATTTTGTTCTGAATCATTCGTATTCACTTCACCGTTTGCCATTCCAACTCCTTTTATTTCTTTTCGCGATCCTCATTTTAAAGTTTAGAGTCCCTGCTGTGAAGCACGCCAGCATACTCACTCTGCATCATTCCATTCCATCCCGCTCCCTGTCGTTGCACCCATGTGCCAGCGATCTTATCCCATACCGTACTGTATCAATTCAATTCATTCCACACTGTTTCATTCTATCACATTTATTCGTCCTTGTTCCATTTTCGTTTTGATTCATTTGTCTCGTTTGTTTCTTTTGTTTCATTTTTTCCCGTGTCCATTCGATCAGCCGCTGTCACTGCACCTCGTTGCGCGCCATTCATCAATATCGGGCTGGCTACAGCAAGACAATACTATCAACGCATGGGAAGGACATCTGTGTATGTGATTGCAATGCATACATATCTAGTGTTTGAAAGTCCGGTCTTAAGACCGATAAAAGACAGATTTGTAACCGAACCAGACCGACCAAGACCGGACCTAAGTGGTTCAGTCTTGCTAGGTTTGATTAAGTCCAGTCTCAGTCTTTTGATTTTTGAAAAATTCAAAAAACCGACCAGGACAGGTTAAGACCGGTCTTTTGAGGTAGCCCCTATTGTCCCCTATTTGGGAGTATATATGAGGATTTTCCCTGATTTTCCCACATTTTTAGGATTTTATTTGAGATAGTTATGATAATTTCTCAAAATACCTTCTCCAAAATGACATATGACTCGAGATTGGCCATATCTTGGCCGCATATAGGCAGAATTACATCATTCGTGGCGGATATTGAAGCCACGTGACTCGGCTAACCTCGGTACAGCCACCCCTAAGCGCTGATCTCACGCTATTCTATTCTCAGAAATAGGTTTTTTAAGTAGATAAACTCGAGAATGACATGCATTCTTAAATTGATCATATCTCAACGACCCCTGAACAGATTTAGATGAAAAAAATATGGGAAGGAGGCCACGAATCCGTACTACATTTCACACCCCTGATAACCGGTTACAAACCGTACCGGACCGGCAAAAGACCGACAAAGACCAAAACATCGGTTTTTGTCGGTCTTGGTCCGGTTTTTTCTATATCAGGAACTTCCCAGGACCGGTTCAGTCTCAGTCTTTCCCAAATTAGGCAAAAAACTGGACCGGACCGGACTTTAAATCACTATACATATCATTACATCTTGTGTTTGTTTTATACTTAAAATGTTACAGTTGTAGATCCTACAATCCACCTCACCTGGATCCAAGACAATTGGGAGCCTGAAGACATCAATGAGGTAAAGAGAACAGTGATCAGCTTGGTATGTTTTTTTCTTGATTCACTGTTCCCTATCTGACATCATGTACCCCAGATGAATGAACACTGGGAAACAAGCAATGGTGTCCAGAACATTGAGCCGCCCCAACTGCGCTGTCTCCCGCCTGGTACACGTAACCCTATCGCCCCAGGTGGGAGAAGCCTTGCTTCTCGATATGGCCTACCAACACTGCATACACAACGAACATAAACCAGTGGCATACAAACTGTCGAACAAGAGCTCATGTCATACATAACAGCACCTTGCAGTTCTGATGACACAGATTCACTCTCCTTCTGGGCAGTAATTTCATGTTGTAATTGATGACATTATGGTACTCAGTGTTCCATTCATTTTCTAGGTTTCCTGTAACACCTACCAAACAATCTATGAGATCACAATGGATTATCTCCCAATTCAAGCATTGGCGGTACCTTGCAACTTGAAACGAGTCTTCTCGTCTGGTAGTGAAACTATGACCAAACAACACAACCGAATCAGCCTGATACTGATGGAGGCTTTACAAATGGTAAAGTTTTTCCTGAAGAAAGAACAACTCAATTTTACAAAGGGATGGATAATGTCAACTGTGAAGATGAGCATTGATATTGATGATGACAACGTGCATGCAACAATCATCAACAACTCTTTGTATTGTGATGATCCGGGAATGCATATGAGTATCAATCATGTCATTAGTGTCATCAGTGAAGAGGAGGCTGACAAAGAGGATGGATAGTTGTTTAATGTGTTTGATTGCAGCTTACTACCATACTACGTAGACTACTTGGTATCAGTGTGTGGTTTTTGCTAGTATTTTTGTGCCGCCAATCTGTAATCCAGTGTGTGGCCATACTCTCACAAATGAGCAACAACAAAACAAGTGTCATTGGACATACATGCCTTGTCTATCAGTGTGACTGCCAACTTATTCCTTCCAGCACTGGCCACTTCAAATTGTTCATCAAGCCAGTTCAAGATTGTGACTCACTATTCCAAAATACAGCGTTCAAGTTGACAGAGTTGTCCACTGCCAGTTCAAGATACTCGTCACTCACCATTCTGGAACTCCGAGTCAGTGTCGACATTGCTGTCCACTGCACACCTGGCAAATGAGATGGCTCATGTTTTATGGTGTGTTGCATATTGTTCAGGGTCATGTGCATGACCACTGACAATTCACTTTAGACGGATGTCCACGCTGGTGTGTTGGATGCACACTGCACAGTTTGGGCTCCCATTTTGCCATGCCCTATGCTGACAACTCTTTCCCTTCAATCTGTACATTGTGAGCTCTTTGGAACATCATGAAAACCAAAGTCTCATTTGTTTGAACCATAGATATCCGTCAATGCTTCAATTGTGTCCTCCTCAGGACTCGGAGTCAGGTATTTAAATGGTAGTATGTTATTCACTACAATACTACCTTTCTATAACTGGCCTTAGCCAAGTCCATTATGCTATCTAAAGCATAGTAATGCTAAGCACACAAGGATAGTGGGTTTCTACACTATACTATCCTAATAGCTATATCTCGAAGATCTTATCTTATCTTATCTTATCTAATATATGATTAGATTGTCATACTCATGACTATAGATTAGAGCCCTATATGCCATAGGCTAGGCTCATCTATGAAGCATCTTATTCATCATTCTTGTAATGATGACTGATGCATATTGAAATACTTATGCTATTAGATAAGCTAAAACCCACTAACCTAACTCTCCCTAAAAGTACTTTATGCTATTGGCTAAATACTCTTAGACATATATATTAGGTAATCATTGTATCTAGTATATATAGGCCCTAGTGAGAATGATCGACCTCATAGTCGATCATGTTGTCAAGCTCTATTGAGCTTCATTTATTCTTTAATAGACTTTACTTATCTATTGATAGAGTATACATGCTACATAACATGTGCACTAGAGACTACCTAAAGTCTCATATACTTACGTACATTTACCTATTACCTTGTAATAGAGATTGCCTACCTTGTGGTAGAGAATGAATAACCACATGACCTATCTCTTATGAGATAGAGTCACTTACCTGATTAGCAGTTAGTCAGAGTCTATGTACCTTACTAGTGGCATATTCAGTCGTCACTAGATAAGAGTTACCACTTAGATAATAAGTGAGACACATAATTGTATACCTGATTATGGGTTATGAGCATTCCTACATTAACATGTAGAGATTCCTACTCCTATGTCCCTTGGATAGTGCTATACCCACTCTACTGGAATTAACCCTCATGGGATAGACTTCTCAGAGAGATGCACTACTAAACATAGACAGTAGAAGATGAGTATTTCATAACTGAAGTAGATCTTGTTACCTTCCTCACTTGTAGTCTAACTCACTACCGATCATCCCTCCTCGGATGTCACCTGGTACAATTTCTATATCAGCAGGAACTTGCATCTGTGGTTACGACTACTGACAACAAAGGAAGACTTATCTGCCACCTCCCTAGATACATGTAATATTACAGTAATCACCTTAGATTTTTATTTGGATGGAACTGTAGTTACAATGCCCACCTGAGGCTGACTCACGGCTGGAGCCAACTTCAGGCTGACTTTGCCGGCTAGAGCTGGCAATGTAGAGCTGGCAACTTGAACTGAGAGCATCCAGGAATTGGACAGTCTAGGGGCAAGTCTTGGGGCTGGTCTTGTTGAGAATCATGGATTCGTTTCAATCCATACCATGATTCTGATGTGTTACACACTGTGACACGTCATGACTCAATCGTGACTCATCATGATGACTCACTGATATGACTCACTTATTCCTTATATTTCTTATCTTTACTTACACTATTCGTGTTACTCATCACATAGATAAGGCTTTAACGCCATTGGACGATAGCAAGTATCTTACTTAGTGTTTTAAGGTCCGGTCACAGGACTGGCAAAAGACCGAGGACTGGACCAGACCAGACCACTTGCAACCGACCCAGTCGGTCTCGGTCTCGACCAATTTTAGCTCAGCACCAGTCCCAGTCTTTGGCATTTGAGCATTTACAAAGGACCAGTCAAGACCGGTCAAGACCGGTCTTTTCGAAGGACCAATCACTGAAGACTACATCACGAACATCTAACTAATTACCACTCAGCAAAGACCTCAACCCCTACTCTCTCAGGCTCGTCAGTCTTTGCCATCTCTTCATCACGTTCAAACAACTCTGTGTACTCCTGAATCAAAACCTCTTCAGCCTCTTCTATATTGATGCTTGCACGGTCAACAACCGAGTCACGCCAAGCGTGCTTCAAGACTTGAAGCTCTTCAAATCAAGTCGCTCCTATATGTGAACGCCAGTCAGTGGCAATCTTGGCACCTGCCAAGAACAGTCGCTCGCAGGGGACCGACAAAGCTGGGATTGCGCAAATGTCGCGGGCCATTCTTGCAAGAGTGGGGTATAAAACAGCATTTTTCTGGAATATATTTAGTGTATACAATTACGGGCAAATGTTAACAATGAATCCACTTACCGACCACCAGGAAATAACATCCATGTTCTTCAAAACGTTCAGTGAGAGCTCGGTGAGGTAGTGGCACAACTCGGCCGACCATCCCATGCTGCTTGAGGTATGGTTGGCTTGTTCGACAAGCAAGTGGCAGTGGCGATCGAATTCGGACTCCAGGGACTGTTTGTGTATTCACGGGCAGCCATAACACTGCCATTGCTTCGGCCTCAGCGTCATTCCAGTACTCTTGCATGGCACCTTCGACGACCTGCAACGCTTCGTCATACCAATTTTTTGTGTGGCAGTTACCAGAAGCAATCTTGTCGGCCTGTTCTTCAGCTCCACCCCACGCCATCTTGATATAATCTAGCTTGTATTGAAAGGCTATGCTCGTATCCTTGAGAGGAGAGTGGCTAACAATGGGGCGCAGCGAGGGCAACAAGGGGCAATGTTCTAGTGGAGATACTCACTAGAGTGTTGAGGAGTTGAGAGAGCTACAGCTGAAGAGACTCGACAGTGGTGGTAAGAGTCGAAGAAGTCTTATTAGACAAAG
>JBBPPX010000329.1:0-28000 GCA_038092235.1 Leccinum boreale | reverse complement strand
TGCCTCACATGCAGCTGCCTTTACACGTCTTGCAGACCATTGCGGACTGTCATCGCATGCCCCGAGGAACGGGTCCTCCGTCTTCGTTGGCACTGGAGTCCTGGATTGGTGCTCATCACTGTGCAGAAGATTGTAGTTCCTCGTTTTTGTTTCGCCGGCCGCCTGCTGCTTCGAGACCCCAGCCTCAGATTAATGTCGTCAATAACTCAGAGTCTGAGGCTGTCGCTGACGAGGATGTCTTCTCGTTCGTCGCCAGCGAACAATTCAAGTACGACTTAATTCGCGATTGGCAGTCCCGTATGGGCGTCGATAACCACAGCTTCGCGCCCTGTGCGGTGTGCGCTCAACGGTTTTTGAAGCACGAAGTAGAGAGTGTAGATCTTACGACCGTGGATTTGTCCTTACTCCGTAACGATCGTATTCTGTTGCATTTATATCCAGACATATAATGCTGCGGAATTTGAGTATGCCTTGTTGTATTCTAATGCCTTACAAGACCTTAGACCTTGCCCGAAGGGGGGCTCGGATCAGTTTGTCGGTCTTGCCTGGCATCTTTACGAAAAGGGAAAATGCCACCAGATGCTGTCGCGAACTTTCAGTATTATGCTTATGATAACCTTCCATCGTCAGTGGCCTTTTTTGCTGTGTTTCCGGGGTCCAGGGGCGCCCGGAGGGCCTTCATATTGAATACATAGTACGAGAATATTATAGAGCTGTTCACAAAGATCCAAAGTCGACAAATCAGTATTATATATCATCGTCCGTCCATTGAGAATCCTGTCCTTACTAGATGTAATGTTCAAAGGTTGTCCAACCGCGTTCCAAGAAAGTCTGGCAAGTTCTACTTAGGTCCCCGAAACTCAAGACACAGAACTCGAGAGCATCGTGGGCGACACAGGCTCGGGCAACTTGAGACTGCGAACGATTGCGTTCTGCCGATAGAGACGCCATGGTAGCCCGACGACCCTGTGATCGTCCGCGAATGAGTAAAATGCTAAAGACGCGGTTCTGATCAGACGATGAACCACTCACTCAATGATCTTGCGGGCGACTGCGATGGGCGCTAAAACAATTGCTCCTGCGATCGTCAGCGCTGCAACACCAGCCACGACGGATGGTATGACAATCATTTCCAACACGCCGTCGCGGAAGACGCGGACTACGCGATCCCAGTGCCGGATCTCTGGCAGGATGAAACCTGCACTCGTCGAACCCTGTACGCTGTCCACAGAGTTGATCATCTGGCTGATTGCATCGAGTACATCGTCTGAGTAATTGTCGGTCCTTGAATATGGACAGAAAGGCGGATCAAACCTCTCGTGGGCGTGTGGACCTTCCAAATAGGCGCTTCTTTCGCGCCCAGGAGGTCCCCGAACATATAAAGATGCTTCACTCTAGCATATTGAGGTGTTTGGCAAATGTCTTCCCGAAGTGTTTCTGGGTCATGCGATTATGTAAGTCTGGTGTGAGAGCGACGTGACGGCGACAGTTTGCTTACCATTCTCACCCAGAACGCGTATAACAAATGCAGGGGCCAGAGACGAAGACGGGGATCTTGATGGGGTAGTCCGTGGGTGGCTTGGGACATGCCTCCCATCTGGATTATGAATCGGGAGGAGCATGCCAATAACCTCAGGTATAATTGGCTTAAGAGCCTCGATGCCAAACCCTGCATGAAAGTCAAAATGTTTCTTGCTGTGCCAGGCTATTTTTTCACGCACATGTTTTCGCCAAGGAACACAGAATGGCGACACCTGCTTTCTGGGATCCCCATCGCATGGTCCTCATATGCGTCATCCCTCGCTCCACCAAGTTCCGGGTCAGCGCATGTTCGCCATCTACATAGATAAGTTGAACGAGGCCTGCGTGAGCGAAAATATTGAAAACGTACGAATTCGGAAGATGTTCAGGTAGATCATACTTGTGCGCATTTCTGCTGGATTCCCGGCTCCGAGTTTGCGTTCCAATAGTGTGGCAATGTCGTACCCCAGCAGCTTGCGTTTGAGGGCGTCTATTATCATATATCAGTACCAGACAAGAGTGGAAAATGAATAGGCTTACCCCATCTTAACAAGTTCTCGAAAACGGTGAAGCCTTCATTGATCCCAATCGCTTCGTCGAAATAGTCTAATCTGATCATGTTGACGATACGTGCAACAATGAGTGGATTATAGTCTGTCAGCATTTCCCAATCGTCTGTGCATCATTAAGAAAATGTTCTCGTTCAACAAGAGATTGACGAACTACGGTTCAGACATTTTGTCAGTGCATATGCAGCCAACAGCGCGCTATCTTTGTACTGCAACTGCTCAATCAAGATGTCTAGCAAACCTTGAGCTAGGAGGTAGGCTTCCAACTCGCTATTGACTAACGGGTTGATCAGTAAAATGCTACACAGCATGATATAGGGTCCTCTTACCTTCACGTAATTTCAGGAGAGTGAAAGTGGCGGCAGTCCGTGCGTGTGTTCGACGTCCACCAGCAGCATCCAAGAGTTCCTTTATAAACCTCCTACGATTATCTCCAGGTGGTCCAGCTGTGGCGAGGTTTAAATGGAAAGAAGAACCACCTCGAAATTAGCCTCACCAGAGAATATCTTGTACAAAAGTGAATCTCCAATCCTCATCCAGTTTCGCGCAGGGGAGACGTTCGGGGTGCTGGCACGAAGGAATCGAAGTTGAACAGACGAAGAGGGATTCTGTACAGTTGGCCGACTGGGGCCCTGTTCAACTTTAGATCGAAGAATTGAACTGAATATGGGCCATTGCGTTGTAGGGCATGCATGCACGGCTCACCTGAGTCTCGGAAAAGTTCAGCGTAAGAAACTTCAACGAGCGCCTGCACTGCCAACAAACTGACAGGTCCTTCCCGCTTTTGTGCTAGCTCATGGAGCCTGTCTTTCACATTCAAGCACAGATGCGGTGCTAGAATAAAGGTCAAAACTCCAGATGAAACTTCAATTCAATCGGAGGCGGACCTTGTTGAGAGAGGAAAATGACGACTCGCAATACGGCGGTGAGATGACGTGGATCTGGTCACAGGCGTCAGATAGCTTTATGACGGAAGCCGCTCGACGCACCATCTCTGTCCAGCATCAAAGTAAGTCTATCCCCCCTGGTCGTCCCAGTAGTAATTTCGACGAGCTTGTTAATTATCGTATTTGGGTCTAAAATCGATCAAAGCTGAAAGAATCAAGCAAAGTCTGACCAACGTACGAAGTTCCACAAGACACGAGAGAGCATCCATCACATGAGCAAAGTGTTCTCCTGGAGTCTCAATGATATGATCCAGTAACTGAAGGAAACCATCGACTACCCCGTCAATCAAAATCGAACGTCGAAGGTTCTCATGCTTCGCTATCGGTCGCAAAAGGGCTACAGCCCTTGGCCATTCTGATTGATCGGGTTTGATGAAATCCACGAAGGAGTTCCTTGCTTCCATAAACACGTCTTCCAGGAAGGTCTCCCCGAATGCGGCTGTGCACGGACACCAGCTGGTAAGTAAAGTTTCCCTTGATGAAATGCAAGGTGGAACATACACGCATCCCATGCCTCGAAGTATGCAGCAATGGCAACAAGTCTAACCATACCAGATTGTTTGGTGATGAGGTCAACAAGGGTGCTCTGATGGTCAAGCACCTCCCCTGCAGGTGATCGACCTTCCGCTAAGAATACGAGCGTTCTTCAGAACAACGGATCAATTCAGAAACACAACTTACTGAATCTCAGCATAAACAACAATTTGTGCAGATAAAATGGTGCGTCACCATGTCTTCCCGTGAGGTAGTCGAACAGTGTAGCATAAGTGGTGTGGTCGAAGGCCTCCTTCTCCCAGATGTCGTCGTCTTTCGAAGGCATTGGCCCTGCAGTCTCTAGAGGATTTCCAAAGCCATTGCCGAAGGTTGCTTTAGGTATATATGTGTTCGCAAACTGAACGGAAGCGTGTATCTTCTGTCCGGGAATGATGCGACGAGGCTCAAAGAGATGTGATCTAATAATTAATTAGATGGATACTTCTCTTGAACGATATGTTACCTGCGAGCGTTTTCCCCAGAGCCAGTGAACGAAACCTGATACCGAAGCGGGAGGAGTTCCACCAGTTTCCAAAGGAAAGACATCGAATCAGTTGTCCCGAGATCGATATCGTCATCTGTCCAGAGAAGTTCTCCAGGCTTCAAGACCAATCCATTACTGGATGCCTCCCGACGCATCCACATCAGGGAGATGTTCCCTGAGTGGAATGTCCTCCCGGGCTCGTGCATCCCACCTCTGTAAGGGGATTGAGAAATAATATCATGATACAATTAGCATGAACATACACGTCGGAATGACATCCAGCAAACCAGACTTCCTTGACATCAGCTGTCTTACGGCTGGTACGTCGGCCACTAACGTGCTGTGCACAGGAGACTGCGGCGCTGACCGTCGCGGGCTTCATCTTGTCGTTGGTTGTGTCATACACATCATCCAAGGTAGATACATCGCTTACGCGAGCAACCCGCTCGTCAATTCTGTCGGCCATTCCCAATTCCTTCTCCTTGCTTGCTTCTCCGTCATCGAGTTCTAGCAAAGTATCTTCGGGAGGGCTACCGAGATCCGGCGAGTTCATTTCGAGGTAATACTCTGGACTATACTTAACGCGACACTCATCGAGCGCCAGTGCATGCCGGATATGGCAAGCATGAGCCGCGGCTGAAGAACCAGACAGATAAACGTCTCCTCGCTCAAAACCGACGGAGGATACTGTGTCCCTGACCGTTTCCATGAACTTTTGCCAAAACATAGATGGGAAAAGCGTACCACACCCCAATGAAGTGCACTCTGACATCCTCCCAAGAGAAGGTCATCTTGAATTCTCGCGCCATATCGTAAGCATTTGGTCGATGGGATAAGATAGACGAGAAGTGATCATATGCACTACCACAATCTGTCAATAAGATGGAAAGTGAAGCATGAACCACGGACTAACGTTCCGATTTGGTTCTCTGTGGGATTCTTTATCAACCCGGCCTGATTGATGACAACGTCAATGAAGGGAAAGATCGACCTGTAAAACCTAAGCGCAGAATTTTACCTCGTATATCATGCCCGCAAGTATCCTGACTTGATATGCACCTCGAGAAAATCCTAAACGGCATCATTATCCGGGACGGAATCAGCTGGCAAATGAACCAGACCCACCGATTAGGTATATTTGGTCCCCTTCTTGGTACTTCCCCGCTAGCCAAGCATACGCATCTTTCACAATATCTTCCACATTCCTTTACGCCGTGAGACACGGTTGTGCACACAGTCTTCAATGCAGGCTCACCATGCAATCGCCACATCAAACAAGTCACGAATGTCCTTTTTCATGCGCTTCACCAAACTGAAGATCTTTGGGCGTGTACCTATACCACTCGAGTAGTACGTGTATTGCTTAGGCTGTGGATCCTTGGTCTTAGTATCGACAGCTCCGAAGAGTTTGACGACGTTGGTATTCTGTTAAGGAATGAAGTGCGGATGAGCATGGGATGAGAAGACACGAGTGTTTCAAACACATTTCGACCGAATTTGTTTGCTGTTCCATCGATGCAGACGACGAGATTTCTCGGGGCTTGCTTTCGAAGGCTGGCAATGGAACTACAAGTGGAGCACCTGACTGGGCGCGGAAGCGTATGCGTCAAACTGTCCGGGAGAAGAGATTGAGTCGGACTGGCAAACATCGGGAAAGGCGTGGTGGGTAGGAGATGCTCTGGAGACACCTGGTTCATGTAGCACTGGACCAGCGCTAACTTTATTTGCAGGATTACCGGAATAAGCACGGGGGCGACGTGGGGATGCAACCGAAACTCAGAGTGATTGGAATTTGCCAAGAACGTGCTTTCCGTCATTGTTCAGCTTAGCTGTTGGAATAACAATAACTGTGAATCGAAGCAGTTATTGGCAGAACTCGCTCCCAGACGCACGTGTGAGGTTAGCTCTCACCAGACTGCATCCTTATTTATGTAGCGGTGACAAGCTCCGCTCCGAGTCGAAATGCTCGCATGTCCGAACTCCTTGAAATCGTGTCACGATGAAGCATGGCCCACAAGAGAGGATACAGAATTATCAGTGCCAGCGCAATGGCATTGAAGCCCAAAAGGCCCGAAAGAAACCAACACAAAGCTGACTAATATTTCTGCGCGGGCCGACAAACGTTCACCGACTCCTCTCAGTCAGCCTGGAACCTGATCAGTACTAGTGCCACACAGGCTAGTACAGCCCAGGGCCTGAGGGAGAGATACCAGTACTTTAAAGTACATGAAGATGATCCCAGGCTTTCTTCACAGACCCCATTCATGCCTGGTTGGACCTTGGTCGATGCTGATCCAACCCAGGGGCGCACCTTCCGACGCCCTCTGGATGCGACCGAAGTCAGTTTTCTCTGGGATGGCTTCTTCAACGGAAGCCTAGACATCCTACAGCATTTTCGCCTTCGCCTCCCGAACGACTCCCGAGATACACACTTGTTCTCTGAAATCAACATCACGAAGACATGGTTGTCTACGAAGCGACGTTTCCCGCTCGCTGGGGCCACAGTGGAAGGTGTGACCGGCCCCCTCCCTCTCAACACAGCTACAAATCCGACTGCGGAAGGAGGATGTGACGGCTATACAAGTGACAACAACACAGGATTCGCCTCGGCGCCTCACTTTGTCGTCCGTGAACACGATCTCTCTGTCCTTCGACAGCGGGAAATCGTCTTTGGGGAAGTCGCCAATGCGGAAGAAGCCCAGCGACGAGCAACTGCTATGTTGAATGGCCCACGTCCGCTCTCGGAGGACCTGCTCGTGCAGTTGTACGTCTTCCGCGAATCTGGCTCTGATAACACGGATGCCCTCCACTTGATAACATTGATGGCCCATTGCATCACGGATGCGGTAGCGAACATTACGTTCGTGCGAAGTTTCTTGGATACGCTGTCGAGGAGCGGAGAGCCAGATTTAGAGCTCACTCAGGCACCCCTGGAGGAGAGGTTGGCGATGGCGATTCCCTCAACAGAGCTCGAGCCTGCACATTTACGTTCCCTTAGTCCGGCGAGGCGACAATGGCGAAGGGCAATAGCGGCCGTGATCTTCCAGTTGAGAATGTCCAAGAGGCAGGTGAGCGTTGCGTGTCCTTAAGACCGTTCCTCGCGTCTAGATAACAGAGCTCATAAATTAATGGTCTATCATTAAACCTTTATAGGGTGGACATACCCTTCCAAGTCGCATCACCCGCTCAACGTCGCACGTCGCCGCACGAACTGGTCACGTCTCCACTACGCTCACGCACGAACAAAGTGCTGCCGTGATTGCCAACTGTCGTCTGCACGGCATCACGTTCGGAAACGCCTACCTCGCGCTCGCACAAGTGGCGATGACTCGGGTACTTTATCGGCGGTACTTGCGCGGCGAGATTTCGCAGCAGGAATGGGAATATCGAAAGAGACAACCACATATCAGCGGGGTTCCGCTCAATTTGCGTTCGTATCTCGACAAGACGTGGATCGGCAATGGTGGCGGCGGCGAATTAACATTGTCCCTGAGTTTTTTTTATTACCAGCTCCCCTTCATGATGCTATGTGAACACGACTCGGAACGTATTTTGGCGGACGGAGCACCGCCATTCTCGGAGCTCCTAACGTTCGACCGGTTCTTGCATCGAACCGGACTGGTCAAGAAGCAGGCAACAACATACTTGAAGCATCCGTTATTCGTTCGTGCGGTGAGTTTGGCGCGCCTCGAGCGTACACGGCTCGGTGCTTTGAAGTGGATGAAACGCCTCAACACTTCCCGCGAATCAATTGGCGCACAGGAACGCTCGGACGATGAAATTTTGGCTGTCACGGATATGCCTGTGGTCTGGGCTCACGGGGGATCAAGCCTTGGTAATGTACGCATCTGTACTGTTTTTTTTGGTTCGCATTCCTCATTCTCGCTTTAGGTCGATCATATATTGCCATCTGAATATCCCTTACCTCCCACCCACCCGCTTTCACCCCACTCTTCCGTGACACATCCAATCAAGGCAGGCTATGTTAGCTCTCCTGCACAATCACAATCACAATCACCGACACCCCCACCCTCGTCTACCTCTGATGCTACCCCGAAAATCACGGTGGATTATACCATGCTCTATCTCCACATGCATCCGGCGGAGCTTTACCTCGGCGCAGCGAGTTTACGAGGACAGCTAAGCATGTACGTCTTGTATGACTATAATGTGTTCGAGGACGGTGTTGTGAAGGAATGGTGCGACGAAATGAGAGAGGCAGTGTTGTGGTATCTTGGCCAGCCGCATCAATCGCGTCCGAGGGAGGAGAGGGTCCATGGCAATGATGGACAACCCGGTCGTGGTGCAAACGTATGAGTTATACAAAGTCAAGTATCATTCGAAGGTTGATACCTAGAATCCGACTAGAAGTGTAAATAATTTCAATGCAATTCCAGTTGTACGATTTCAAGTTCGTAACGAGGCCTTCCGGACCCACGCCTAGCCTAAGAGCGACCGTGACAGAAGGCTAGACATCGCAATGTGTATTCACCCTGCTCGGAGTCCCGCATACCACGGGGAGTGCATGAGTGCAATTCCTTGGATCGATTATTCCCACTAGTACTACTTGCCTTAGCGTATTATGTAGGAACAGGCTAGCCAGTTGCTACATAATAATACACATCGCGTGTCCAGAAAAAATGGATTCGCCCGAGGGGGAACCTAATTTGGCAAACGGAATTGGCAACTTGGCAGTAAGTATGTCTCGGTTTTCGGAAGACCGGCAGCGTAGACCAGCGATGAGTACGGCGGCATTTCCCGCCGCTCGATACCCTCAGGTTCTTTCCAACTTCTTTGGTTGATGCACCGATGCCGTGTACAGTATCACACTTACTAAGTTACTTACCGCGCTTTTTTGCAGCGCCTCCACCCATCACGTAGGCGACAGCCTTGGGGCCCTTTTCACTGGTACGGGCTACGCGTTCAAGTGCAACTTTATGAACGAACATGCTTTTGTTGGTCGACTTCTTCTGGAACTGGCGGTACAGCCCTTTTTGCCCCTCGAGCTCTCTCACAGTCACGGTGCAGACGGAAATCAAATAGAAGAGAACCTCACGGCCGCGAACATGTGCCATGTCAACGTGATACCACGTGTGGGCCTGCACGAGCGTCTCGCATGCTACCCTCTCGAAGGCAGGACAGACATATTCGCGAGTAGACTTCCCATGTGACGTTGGGCGATGACCGAGCCTCTGACTCACTGCAGGGAACAACAGTCAAATAATCCCGATGCTTGCAAGACCTATTCCCATGCAAGCTACGAGACGGAAACGGAAGGAACTCAGTGGCTTCCATGGCAAGGATTGGGCTAAGCCCAAAACAATGACATGTCGTCCTGTTCGCCAAGACTATATTTGCCAGCCACATCTTGGCTCTGTGGTCATTAAAACGATAAGAAAAGCCCAATGATTGTGCCCACCTACTCAGCGCTCAGCTTCTCACACCTGCCACTTGAACGTGTTTTGCAATGTGACTAGAAACTCTCAGTGGTAGCTTGTTGTCCTCATGGCCATTAGGAACGGACTGACCTGGAGAAGTAAATCCTGAAGCTAACGGGGGATTCGAGATATCTTGCTCACCAGGAAGATACAGACATCTAGAGCTTGGAGAGTGGGCGATAAGACCTCAGTGCTGTAATCACTTGGTCACTTGGTGAGGACACAAACCCTGAATCCACGTAAAATGTCGTACAGAGGATGGCCATTATGATGCGGTGCAGCGGGCTCTCGGATCTAACACTTTTCCAGCCGTAATGTATCAGTGCTGGTACAGGTAGGCGGTGATACGAACTCTCAGTTCCCACCAGCCTGATCTTTATAATAAGCAGAAACCTACTAGTAACAGTCGAACCTCCCCTCCAGCCCCCAGCCTCTCTCACCTACTATTCTCTGACAGCAGTACGTGCAATGGATTCTGCTCTGCAAACCAAGTTGGAGAACCTTCAGCTGGGTAATCATGCTTCCCGTGCGCCCATTTATATTTGGCACATGCACCACGTCTCTAAGCAGAAGTCGCAGTTGCGATCATCACTGCCATCATATACGATTACAGTAATCACCTCTTCCACATGTTCAACATTTGTTCTGACTTCGATATTTCCAGTCCTCACGTTCTCGAGTGAGGTATTGTGCCTCATTTTTTGATCAAAATTATGCACAAAGAGTCACTATGACCGATGACTTGGACAGATAGAGTATATCTGGGTTCGAGAACAATTTTTTTTGAAGATAGTAATGTTTCTAACAGGAGACTGTGATTACAGAACCAACCTTGGACCCTGGTGTCCACGCTCTTGATTATCGTGCGTCTGAACTTCCCCCGCCGGTGGCTATCGCCGTAATGAGGCCGGTGTCCTGCAATGCTAAATCATTGTTACAATGTACATGATAGATTCGATATCTCGGACTTTGTGGCTTCATGTGCGTTCAGAGTCGTTTCATGTCATCTATCCAATACTCACTCTCCCCTTGGTTCGTCAGGATAAATTACTTCTGTATGTCCAGGATTCTCAAAGGTTGCGTCGGGATAACCTGACTCATACATTTCAAAGGGTGGTCCTCCTTTATACCCGGTCCTGAAAAAGTGATATATATATTCCTTTCCTCCGTCACTGATCACTGACTGACTTGGATGACCTGCAGCTGTGAGTCTCTGTTATTATTACTTGTACTTGTCTGGAACTTTGTTCACCCATTGTGCCAATGAACAGTTGTAAGTATTCCCTCTTGTCGTTTCGCATGTAGCGACTGATAATTTCAAGGTTGGGTGCTAGCCATCATCAGTCAATGGTTAATGTTTCTGTATATTTGCGTCGCTGATTGTGAGTATTTATAACATCGTCCACCCGAACAACAAATCAGCGATTCATCACCGTGACACTGATTGTCAGTTGTGATGATCCTACGGATATGGGCGATGTACAATCGATCAAAGATGATCCTCGGTATACTCCTCACTTCCTTCATCGGGGAAATCATTTCGTCGACGATTGGAAGCATTATCGTTTGCAATTCAAAGAGTTTCATAGGTATGTAGAAGTTGGTGTCGACGAGTGATCACTGGGTGCCGCACTGATGCGACTTCACAAGTGATTGTCCATCTGACCTTGGATCTCTCGTTCTGCACGTTGGGCGACATATCTTCTGGCTGGAATAAAGCGATTAACTTCTCTCAACTCCTGCATGCATGCGTAATGTGCACGCTAGTGGTCATCCAGTTTATGATCAGTTCGGTTGAGACGTACAAAGTCACGAAACAGTGGCGACTCGGCCCATTGATTAACCTGCTTGTCATGCAAGGCATGGCTTACTTTTTTGCGTACGTTCTCGGGCTCTTTGTCCACTCTAGCGTTCTGATATGGATAAAATGTGACTTACGTGTACGTTTGGTCGCAGCATCCTGATGTGGAATCTCTTCAGCACTTTATACAACTTTGGAAGTCTTTCACTGGTGGTTCTGAAGCAACGAGTGCCTTTGAGGCTTATGCAAAGTGTTCCTATATGCACGCTTACCCCGCGACTCATCTTGAACGTGCGGGAAATGTATGCGCGCAGTACAGTTTACGGCGGAAGAGGGCATGGGATTGATACGGGGTTTGGTTTGACAATTCTATCTGGTAGTAGTAGGAGCCGTTCATCGATGGTATTTGCAAACGGCGGGGAAAGGGAGGAATTGGGGAATGACAGAGAAGATGTACAGATGGAAAGGAGAACAGCCTAACTTCGTCCGAAATCAGAGTAGACCCTGCGTTGATGTCGATGACTTGCAAGTTGTAGAAATATATCGCTACTCGGCCCGGGCCACGTGCTGCCAGATCTACCAGAGTTATCGCGACATCGTGGTCACGTCTACGGTAATAGATTTAGTACAATCTTCATTGATTGAAGTAGATGAGAATTGAAACCACCTCAGGCTGTACTGACTCGGAGATCTACCGAGAACGCGTGCACGAGCGCTCGAGTCCCGTAAACACCAGGACATCCGCAAAGACAAGTGTAGAATCGGGAAAGAATTGTAATCGAACGGGGGATGGAAGGAACCCACGAAGTGAAAGACGCACCCGGAGATTTGCGAAGACGCTGGATGGCGTACGAGTCAGGCGAAGACCGTTTGCGAGGCCGCCGAATCAAACAACGTGTCGACACATTGACTGACGAAGCAAAAAAAAGATTGCTGCAAAAAACACGCTACCAAAACGTACAATGGGGCAAGCAATACCGAGCCCTACATAAACACGAGAGACGAAGATACATAAAGAGAAGCAAAATCCGAACACGTACACCAACACGCCAACAATGCATCACCCCACGTGCTTCACCGTATACTTTTCCCAACTCGGATATACAAACGTCTCCGTCTTGGTCTTGGTCTTGCTCGTCGAAGGAGTGTCCTTGCCGACCATCTGCGCCCGCGTTGACTTGTGCGTCGCAGACTGTCCGCCAGGCACGTACTTGTACTCGGGTACCTCGAACACGACAGGGATGAGCATGATTTTGAGCCTTCGGTCGTCCGCCTTTGTGCGCGCGAAGGGGAGTTGCTTTTGGGGTTTTGGTTTGGGAAGCTGTGGGTACACGTTGCTGTCAATGGTGCTCAGGGAGGGTACATCTTGCACGTGAGGTGAGCTGGAGGAGGTTCCGCCGACAGAGGAAGACGCGGCTTCTTCTTCCGGGTACGGGTACGACGACAGGCTTGGGGGCGGGGGAGTTGGCTGTGAGGTCGGTGGCAGCAGCGAAAGCATCTCCTCCAGCGCTTCCGTGTTCGAAGGCTGTATCCTCAGCGCCGCGCGGAGGTCTACATAGGTGCATAGGTGCATAACTGTGAAAGGGAGCCTCAGACAACGATACCTTTAATCGCCTCGTCCGTGCGTCCCATCATCTGGCGCGCTTTGGCTCGCCGATAGTACCCCTTGATGCTCCGGTGTTGGCTGAGCGCTTTCGAGCAGGCGTTCTCGGCTTCGATCCATCTGCAAGCTTGGTAGGAAATGAAAATGAAACGAATGAGCGAGCCCTACTTGGAGAGTTTCAGGTATGCCGCTGCGATGTTAAGTTGGTAATGGGGCATTTCTGGCTCCACTGTATGCGCTGTTTGGTAGTGGTGCACTGCGACCTCGTAGTCGCCGCGCCGAAATGCAGCGTTACCCTCCAGGAGTGAATTAGAGGGTACGGACAAATTCAAGGAAACAACAACATACCAGTTCTTTTTCCTTCTCGGCTCTGAGATAGCGTACTTCCATGACCTCGGCGATGGTCATCTCGGGTTCTGTCGATCCTGGATTTGCCTCCTCCTCTGACTCGTTCCCGGTAAAGTCTAGATCGAGATCCCATACGTCTTCTTCCTCTACAGTCTCCCATCCATGGACGCCGCTCCCTATATGCTCATCAGCAACCATGAGAACCAAAAGAAGGGATCTAGCAGACCTCGACCGTCCCACTCCCTCTGCTTTCCGGAACGCACCCCGCTGTTCTCCTCGTCCTCGCTGACTGTCTTCTCACACACCTCACCCAAATGATCCGTTGAACAACCGCAATCACACCACTTGGTCGTAAGTTTCTCGCGGAGGACGTTGCCGTATCCGCTGACGTCGAACTCGCGAGCGACGCGCCACAGAGTCTGCGAGACACGCTCGTATCCGAGGCGGACCTTGAGTCGCCATTGCTGGTCCCAGCCCGGCGGGAGTGTCGTGCGCAAAAGAGACTTTTCGCCAAACTTGAGTTCGCAAGCTTCTTCGAGCGCTTCGAGACCTTCGGCTAGTGTGCCAAGGTGGGGCGGTTTTGTAAATGTGGCGTGTGGCATCGCTCCGAGGACGTCGAGGTGGGCTTTGAGTGCGTCGTAGTGAGGCAGGAGGCGGAGGGAGTGGAGGCCACGGTTGCGGCATACGGGCACGTTGTTGGAGAGCGCCTCGGTGCAAGGTCAGACGAGTTGGTAAAAAGTGATTAAACGGAGTCGGACGTACAAAATCTCTGAGAGCGGTGTAAGACCACAGGACACTCTTGGTTGCGACCCGTTCGCCCGACTGGCGGAGCTCCATGCTGACGACGGAGCGGAAAAAATCCTTGATGTCTTCGCTGTCGGCATTGTACGCGACCCAGCCTGGTCCACCGACGGTGATGCAGCGCATGACGAATGTGGGGAGGTAAATGAGAGCGACGCAGTAGAGGTGAGTAGAGAAGAGACGAGCGATGTCCTGCTCGAAGCGAATGAGAAATATTCGTGCGATGGCGCGTTCGAGCTGGGAGACGGCGGTCATGGCGTTGGATATTCCCCGGTCGATGTGGGCGGGTACTGCAGCGTTGGCATGCTTGACTGTCGCTACGTTCGTCTGTGCCGACTTTTTCTTGTGCGCTGGTCGTTTCTTGACGTGCGAGTACTTTGCAGGCATCGTATACGTCGTAGTAGTAGTAGTCGTAAGTACTAGAAGGTCGATTATATAATCATATCAATCTATTGTAGTAACCAATCGACGTGAAATTGTCTCCAGTCGTCCTCCTCTTCTACCAAAATATCGTACGCTTCTGTTTCCGGACTAGACTCTTCTAACATCCACGCCCAATCGTTCTCTTCCCTGCTTGTTCTCAGTACAATACCCGAATTGACCGTGAATGGTACTCACACTTTTCCGTCAGACGCCCGCCCGTCTGCCACCGTCTTCATCGTCTGTGCAGGTCGCACCGTCACATTGAACACGGCCACCGACGCTGGTCTCGGTCGCGCGCATGGTGGATGTGCATGGCGTGGAGGAGGCGCCAGACTCGAGTCCGTCACCAACCCCGGGAGACTCGGCCGACGTCCCCTCCTCGCTTTGTGTGTGGACGCGCTGGGGCAGCCAGAGGGAACGCTAGTTGAATGCTCCCTCTCCCGCCGCGAAGTCGATCCGATCGAACATGCCCGTGCAAGTCGGGCACGTGATCCTTGCGAGATCGCCCAGAGTCCCGAATGGAACAAGCTCGAGTATTCGACGCCGGTCCTCCAGTCTTTTCCTTTTAACCAAGACATTTGGGGGTAAGCTCCGATTTTTAGACAAAGTAAAGCAAAGTTGTTTGGGGAGGTAGCACGGGGGGATGCAGGAGGAAGAACGGTAACGATGGTGGCGGCATCGTGTGCTATATGTACCCCCTTGACCGTTTTTTTTTTTTGGGTTTCCATCTCAGCAGCATCGTGAGGACGTCGCTCTAAGACTAAAATCGTTAGCTTTTCCCAGTTCCCCCTGTACGACCAGGTCGGGAATTTCGGGGAGCGCCCAATTTGGACAGCCAAAATGAATGACCTTGCGAAAGCAAAAAAGGGCAGTGATGAGTGCGGTGCTGTTCCCGAATCTTCCCTCCTTCCGGCTACATATCCCAATGGCGAATCTTATACACAAGAAACAAAGATATCCCGTCAAAATATAAATAACAAGTTCCCTTTCCGCCCGTGGATCACGCACACGCGACTTTCGGTCAGGTCAAGTATGATTTATAATTAGAAATCACTTCATGAATCATTGGTGCCGGTCACCGCGAGAGTACTATAATTGAATGACTCCGCATAGTCTACTCTCTGTCAGTGTGGCACCCCCAAGGAGAGGATATGCACACGCGCGGAGTAGCCGTTCATATGCCATGTGAACCTCCAGCGACGCTCCGCGGAGATGCGGCCCCCCAGTGGCGTACCGTTAAACAGACAGAGAGGGAATCGACTCAACCTCCCAAAGACTGTTTTCTGGGGTGTTCGACCGACACGCACCATCTTGCGATCATCAAGGGAGTTGGAATCCCGATTTGACTGGGGCTATGCATGACTCGGACACACTGCGCTCATGGGAGGGGGCATGATGTTCATATTCAATAATCGTATGATAAGCTTGATCCGTGCTGGTCTGCGGCGCGACGGCCTCCTCGAGCTGAGTCATCTTAGCCCGAGGACAAGCGTGTCGATCCGATGTTGATAGCGTGCGCGTGGCAAGGCAAGAAAATGGGAACGTTTGGCGCTGACTAACCGACTTGGTGATGGGCCTCGACGAGTCGTGAGATCTCGAGACAAGAAAATCTTAAAGCCTCAAAGCTTCAACCTAGTTGTCATGTCGTCTTTGAACGGTGTGTTTAAGCTACGATTTTGACGGTGGATTTCATTGATCCATGTAGGTATGGGCTTGGCAACGTTCCGTTCCGAGCCGCTAGCAACGCAACGACAGAGGGCGCAATGGGGTTACTATGCATGCGAACCCGGGCCTAGCGGTTGATGGTAAAAATAGATGATCTATCGGGCGCCGAGTCATTTCGAATGCTGTAGATGCTCATATCGATGTGCAGGGCGATGAGCCCAGCTGCCAGGCCATGAGCATGAAAAGCAATCAATCACGTATAGCATCAGTGCACGTGGTCGAGGTTGTCGGGCTGGCTGATGAATAGGACGACGAAGCTGTTCTTCCGGCATCACCACGATCAAAAGAGGACTGAGTAAGGGATGATATGGGTCCAGGCGTATCCGTAATCTTCCATGGCAACGCTGAGAGTCATGTTTTCGTTATTGAATAGTACATTCAACTCATTGTAGTAGCACGACATCATTTTTGCTTGGCTGCCTGAGCCTGCAGCTTGGACTGCACGAGTAGATCCTTTTGCTGCTCGGCCAATATTCTGCGTTTGTTGAAATATTCAATCTAGAGCAACGAAAGGGTCGCACAAAAGAAAAGAAAGAGAAAATGCGACTTACCCAGCTTTTAGCACAATTGGCTTCGTACTTTGACTTTTCTGTCGCGCACGCGTCCCCCTCCTTGCCAGCTTCGAGGACGCTCGAGCGGTCAAGACAGGCAAAATAGACGTCCCTGCTATCCCAGCACTGCTTCCTGTCTTGACGAGAAGCTGCGGCGACGTCTGGTTTCGAGGTGCTGAACCAACCCATGTTTGAGGTGGTAGTAGTAGTAGCAAATACGTACACTCACACGGTACTACTCGTCCCTTTCTCAACCTCGCGTCGATGGCTTCCACACCGTCACTGCAGGCCCCGACGCCCGTACATCTTCATCCGCTCTCACCATTAGAAGAACTCCCTTCAAATTCGCGCGGACGTCGACCTCGTGTACCCGCCCAGGATGGCGCCAGCGCGGAGAACAGTTCTACATCGAAGCCAACAAACGCTTATTTCACGCTCAAAGCCCAGCTCGACAAGCTGGGACCGGATGCTTCTGCTAGCAGCGCCAGCGGTAGCGTAAACACCCACGGACACACCGCCAACAGCCACCACCACTCCGTACGACCGAACTGGGACGGGAGCGTGCGCGGATTCGGGAAATCAGACCGCTGTGACTCGTCGAACGGCGAGCGCTCCCTTCCTCGTCGGCCCTCTGCCGCGTCTCTGTCGACCCACCTCCAGCGATCTCCGCAGTCGCAACCACCGCCACCCCCTCGTTTCGTCGTCGCCCATTCCTATCACGGCGATCCTGGCTTCATAGTCCCGCCCAGCCCGACAGTACCTCCCACCGCGCGAAACCGGTGGCCCACGCCTGCAGAGGTCCACGTGCTCGCCCACCACTGGCATACCTACTCGGACGAAGCGATACAGACCGCGATCGCACACCTAAGTACGGTCGAGTCGCCCTCGGATACTGATCTGCACCCCGCGCATCCGTACCACACCGCCCTGCGCGTGCTCTCATCGGCGTTCCATCAGCTGTCGCGCGCAAGGGTTGAACTCGAGGAAAACAGGAGGGTGTTGGAGGAGAAGCGGAGGGTGCGTGCGGAGGGGTTGTTGCAGGAGATGATGCCGTCGGAGCGGGAGGTTGCGAGGCGCGTGTTGCAGAGTGTGTTTGTAGATGAAGACAAGGAGGGTGGCGAAGAGGATGAAAGACGTCACGTTGAGCGTCGGGAGAGTCTTTCGGTGCGTATATCTCTGAATTATTCTGGTTGTCATTGATGTGTCTACAGTCATTGAAAACATATCTCACGGAAGCGATGGAGGACCAGGTGCCGCTAGGACAGAACGTGCCCGTAGGCGAGACCGTCACTTCAACGAACAATACGGCTCGGGCCGAATTACACAATACCAACGATGCGCCCTCCGTAAAGGAGGCACCGGCTCCGTCATCACACAGCAACCCTCCCGTCGAGAATACCCACGAGACCCAGGGAAACATACCCAGACAGGATCGAGCCTCTATCGGCGAATGGATGGGCACTTGGCTTAACAGAGGCAAGCCGAAGCATACACGCGGTCTGGCTACCTTTGCGATCAAAGAGGAAGTGGCGAGCAAAGATTTTTCGCGCAATTCGTCCCCCCATCCCAATCCCAATCCTGAAGTCCTTGCTGGTGCTTCTCAACGCGGAGGGCGGCGCAAGCATACGAAGAGCGTGTTCGAATCTCTCGGCATATCCCTCTTGAACCCCGCCACGTCCGCTACGGGACCTGCTAAACCACGTAAAGCAGCCAAGTCGGTGTCGAGCACTTTGTCGGTGCCGCCTGCGCAAGACGGACGTGTCCCGTCTGTGACGTCCTCTCCAGTGCTCGCGAACGCGGTGGTACCATTACCAGCCCCTTCCGCACCTCAACTGGCCACCTCGCCCGATCCTTCGTCCGAGCCAAAAACGGAGACATCGACGATGCAGTCTCCGTCTCTCATGGATGAAAAGCGTGCTCCACAGGGCGTGTCGCTGCGCGCGATCGCGCACGCGACACGTGTTATGACCTCGGACCCCGGCAGTATCCTCGTCGACCAAGGTCGTGATGCTGGGCCGCTCGTCCGCCGACTAGCGCTCGAGCTCGTGCAGAACGCGTGCGATGACCATGTCGTGTTTCGCGAGCCGCCAAAGGCGAGGGGGGAACGGAGGGGAGAGCGCAAGGATGTGCGTGCGGGAGTGGATGCGGGGCATGGACAGCATCAGGTCGTTGCACGCGGGATGTTGAGTCCCGTCGAGGGGGTCGCGGCGACCGAGTCTCTATCGCGCGCGTTGAACACCCAGGGTCAGCAGGTCTTGCGCTCGAGGACGGGCGGGCTCATCACAGCTTCTCTGACGGCACCGATATTACATGCGCTGATGTCGCAACCGCCGCAGAGAAAGATGACGGGCGGGCTTGAGGGCGTTACGAGGTCTAATAATTCGGACGCCGGCGCGACCAACTCGAACGCTTCCAACCCGGCTCAGACTGGGGCGAAAAAACCGGGTTCGGTCCCGCTCGAGTCGATTATCCCAGCGACGTCCAAACCGCCTACGCACTACCTCTCCCGCAAATACACACCGCTGACGGCGCCCGATTTTCGGTTTACGATTCCGCTCCCGAGCAACGCGGCGTCGCGGATGAGCGTCTATCACCAACAAGATCACGAGGACGATGGGCGGAAGCAGCCGCTGATGACGGACCGATACGGGTTCATCTACGACGTGTCGCAGTATGACGTGCTGTTGTTGACGCGGGCGAAGGAATGCGGGAGTACGGCTCCTGCGTGTCTGACTGGCGTCAAGATCGCGGATCGGAAGGAGAGTAATTCCTGGTCTGATGAGGAGGCGGGGGTGAGTAAGGATAAGGATGTGGTTAGGGTGATCAAGGGGCCGTGTGGGTGTGATGGGTGGGGTTTGTTTCCTGGCGGCGGTGACAGAGATGGTACGCCGGAGGGAAGTGGTGGCCAGTCGACAACAACGCCCGAGGACGGTCGGTCTATCCGGAGCAAGCAACGCGGGCGGTCGACGACGTTGGTCTCTTTGCCGGATGGTCCTGGATCCTTGCCGGCCAATCGTAGCCCTACGTCTGTTCTGGTGGTGACTGCGAGCACGCCGCGTCACGTGTGCGCGAACACGATTCGGGTATTGTTGGATGATCTGACCAAGATCCACGACGGGGGCCAGATGTCTGCGAGGAAGGAGTGGGATGCTTTCGTGAAGCAGCGGAACCGGGTCATCAGGGTGGGTGCGAAGGTGTCCTCTGCGATGACGACGACGAGTGCGACGGCGTTCCAAGGGCTAGGGACGACCGACGAGGAGGAAGAGCTGGCGCACACCGAGGGTTTGATCGGGTTTGCGCAGCTCGGGCTGTCTTCGAACCGCGACGAGCGGGCGCAGTTTGATAGGTTGGTGCGTGGTGGGATTCCGTTGGTGTATCGGTCCAAGGTGTGGCTTGAGTGTAGTGGGGGGTTGGAGATGCGCGAGCCGGGGTTGTTTAGGGATTTGTTGGTGCAGGCCGAGGTGGATGTAGAGGTGGGCAAGGATGCGGGCGGGCATCATGCGTTGGTGAGGAACGAGATCGACAAGGACATTGGGCGGACGATGCCGTTGAATATTTTCTTTGGGGGGGATGGGGTCGGGGTGCATAAGCTTCGTCGGGTGTTGATGGCGTACAGTCGGTAAGTGCCTCGTCGTTCTTTCACCGTTTGTCAGTGGTCGGGTCGTTCTCACTCTTGTACAGACGCAACCCCGGGGTAGGCTACTGTCAAGGCATGAACCTCGTCACGTCGACGCTGCTACTCGTGCACGCAGACGAGGAAGAGGCGTTCTGGGTCCTGTCGGCGATCATCGAGCGAATCCTGCCGGATGACTTTTTCTCGCCGTCGTTGTTACCTTCGCGCGCGTGCCCGCTGGTGTTGCTGGACTATGTGCAGGAGATGTTACCGAGGCTGCACGCGCACTTGGTCGAGCTCGGCGTGGACCTCGCTGCGATCTGTTTTTCGTGGTTCTTGTCATTGTTTACAGATTGTTTGCCGATCGAGGTAGGTCGCGTCGATGCTCCGAGTCTCATGTGCTCAACACTCACTGGCCTCCAGACACTCTTTCGGGTGTGGGACGTCTTTCTCGTGGACGGGCTGGATGTCTTGTTTCGGATCGCGATGGCGATCTTGAAAGGCAACGAACAGGAATTGATACAATGCGAGTCGATCTCTGCGGTGTACGTCGCGTTGGAGAATTTGCCGACGAGGATGTGGCAGCCGGATAAACTGCTGCAGGTGTGTTTTTGGTTTTCCTATCCTATTTCTATCATCCCCGTCGAGTCCGCTGATGTGGCTATATGCAGATGGAGCTCGAGCTGAGAACGACGATGACGAGGGGAGAATTGGTGCGACGACGGGGGGTACACGTGGATGCGCTGCGCTGTCTCGCTGGGTCGTGAAGTGCGCGGGGGCGTTACAAGGTGATTCCTGGAAGGTATTCTCAGACGAACGAGGTTGGCCTTTTCTTTTCTGTTCATTCTACGTTTTACTGTGTTACTTTAATGACATCGGACATCTATGACATTCTTTTTTCGTTCTGTTTTCAGTGCATACGACACGTCATATACATACTTAGATGGTGCAGCTAGAATGTCTTTCTCTTTTATCAGAGTAATGTCTTCATTGGCTGTGGTGCAGAGTGTCGAGCCATCTGGGTGCCTTGAGTTGGAAATGCAGGTACCAGATCATGGAGTATGTGCGGGTTGAAACGTTGAAGCCACTATAGTGTACGATCATTTTGGAACATGTCTGCCTTGGCACGGTGATTTTACATACGGTGATTTATGCAGTTTGTATAGCAAGCATTTTTTTGGGTCGAAAAGGGAAAGCTTGACCTTCCTTTCTTTTCCAAAATCCGAATCACGTCGTACCGCCAGTTCAGAAGACATTTGGTATGAGTCTCGCAGGCACCTTCTTCATGTAGGTGCGATACTCCTCCCTAGTCGCATCGTCTTGCTGAATGGCTTCCTCCTGTCATGCAAGGACCCCTGAGTTACACGGACGTTTCGCCAGGTTGGACAACAAGGAATCACCTCCATGGGGATCTTGACTACGAGTATGGCCACGTTAGCGACGAGTGTCACCAAGGGCACGTAAGACCAAAATATGAAGGAAGAAAAGACTGATTGCAGCAGCATCATGCTAGGTCGCGACGGTCAAAACGCCGGAAGTGTGACAGAGAAATGGTGGGCGTACGAATACATAGGGTGACGAACCCAGGCATACGGACCCGTCTGGACGACCCTCCCTTTCTCGCGACGCTGTAACCCTATTCAAACCCGAGCTCCCTCAGAGCGACGGAGAGTGCATGCGTACCCCGATAGGATGGTACTGGTCACCGAGATGTTGAAACACCCGCTCCGAAAGACGCTGCAGGGACATGCTCAAAACACAAGCAAGCACCCTGATCGCGTTTCTCCGCATCCCTTCCGCCTTTACGCCATATAGCACGCCTGGCAACGCGAGCGCCTTCATCCATGTTGGTTGCTGCATTCCGCAATAGACGAGGGTGACGATGTAGACAATAGGAATAGTTAAATTGAAGAATCCTTGAACTGGGCCGATGATGGTAGAGAGTTGGGTGGACATGGAGTCAGGTCTGATAGGGCCGCTCTTGGAATTGGCGAGGGCAAATGCATTCCGCAACTGGTAAGCGGTATGGCTGAGGCTGACTGCAGTGCAGGCAACGAAGAAAAGCTCAAGCAGTTGGCTAGATGACCATGGCATGATGGAGTTAAGGAGAAGAAACGAGCAGAGAGGACTCGGGAGCTATCAATGTAGATGTTACATGACATGCAGTGGGCTTAATATGAGGGGAAGGCTGCCGATCTGAGCGATAACAAAAAAGATGTTGTCTCAGCCTATCTGAAGGATCAATCGATCAAACCGGATCAGCCGCACAATCCTCAACCGTGCGTTGGACCGCCTCATCAAGCGACTCACGATCCATTTCCACGCACTCATCCTCCCCCCGACCCCATCCCTGCCTGGCGGACGAACCGCCAGAATGTCTTCGTGCGACTTTCCGACTTTGTGTGCCAAGAGCCCGGATCTGGTACTTGTCGCCACGGTGGAGCGATCCCTTGGCGGATAGGAGCGACCTGGTGATGTCGCGCCAATTGCAGCACATCATCTATGTATGGCTCGTTGGACTTGATCTTGAAGAAGGCGACCTCGTGGTAAATTTTTTGACTTACTCGAGCGTGTTGCATCCAATGGTCGCCGTCTTCCAAAAGCCCCAGTCATTTACGAACGCGTGACTGTCGACAATACACGAGTCGTTGATGCCGTGCTGGTAAAGGCCTGACTTTTCTGGAGGATATGTTATTCGAACTGGTCGTCGCAGAGCTGGCAGAAAGAGATGTATATAGACTATCACTGAGCGAAGCGAAACGAAACGAAACGAAACGAAACATACCTCTGTGGCAGAGTTCTTGTCCCAGAGCACCACAGCGAGTCAGGACCACTGTCGACGAACGGCAAAATAACAAGGAAAGTTTGGCGTAGGTCCCGGTCCGGCTGCCGTTTTGCAGTGGCGTGAGTAGATTAACACTTCGTCACGGTCGAGGGTCTAGCTTATATTGAGATCGTCAAGTGACCGCACCCATGTATTGAGGTCCAGACGGTACGGCGTGTGGGTCCAGGAGTGGTGGCATGTTTGGAGAGAAAGGCTGAAGGCAGTGAATGAACGCGAGCGTGTTGTTGGCAAGGCTGTTCCCAGTGGACCGGTCTCGGGATCCGTTTGGCTGTGGCGTGGGTAGATTGACTCTAGGAGTTAAACTGTCACGGTCAAGTTGCATCCTTCTTGCGGTCTAGCTTATTCTTCACTCCACCTCTTTAGTCCTGATTTCTCTTCTATTGCTTTGGAAAGAAATGGTCGCTCTAGGTAAGGTTTTCTGGGTCAGGTTTTTGTCTGTCGCTGACGGGTTGCGCGATCTAGGTGTAGTGCCGCGTGCTGTGTTGGATGATCAAGTGGCATCTGATAGAGATGTTCCGTATGGTCTGCTCCGTCGAAATTTTGAGTTTATTGAGCTTGGTTCCCGCGAGCTTCCGGCGGCGTCATTGTACCCGCATGTATCGGTTTTGCGCGTCTCCATTGGTGATATTGCAGAGTTCTTGAAATGCGGTTCCTTGCAAGCACTCTGCCGGTGGCACGCCATTCATTATGGTCGTAAGAATACAAAGGTGGGGTTTTCATATACGTTGACCCTGCATGCAACATCTTGGGGGGGTCGGTGCCAGCCTGTTGTTTGTGACTTTCGGCTTCTTCGCATGGCACGTAAAATGTATGTACTTAATGGGTGTCGTCCAGTACTAGTGCACTTGGTTCCACCTTTGCGTCCCGTGGAAGCTATTGGCAGTATGTCAGATGCTGCTGTGGTGGATGGTGAACCTAATTCCCCTCCGGTCTCTATGGTGACTCCTACTGATTTTCCTCCGGGAACAGCGTGGCAGAGCAACTTGGACATCATTCGTCAGTGGCAAATGATCGCACCGTTTGTGCTGTCTGTGCGTTTTCTCTTGCAGCAAGTGAGGTGGAGCAGCCTGTCGACGGTGGGGAGATCGACTTCTCAAAGTTGTTGAGAAACGATTGCGTGCCTCCTGCTGCTCTGCCTCGAACATAGTACTCTTACTGCAATCTAATATCGACCTTAAATATATTGGTTGGGGTCCTGCTGCAAAAGCTCTCGTGTACTATGTTACTGACTACATCACGAAGACCGAGTTAAAGATACACGTTGGAATTGAATCTCTTCGGGCAGCATTGCGAAGTCATTGTGAAAAATTCGATGGAGATAATACGTCTACTCGTGAGTTCCGTGATCGCAATCTGTTGATTAAATGTACAAACTCTCTGATGGGGCGGCGAGAGATATCGCAGGAACAGGTAATGAGTTATTTTGTGAGAGGCGGTGACTTTTACACAAGTCACACTTACCATACGATTCGCCTGTATGACTTTCATTCATGTTGTATGTAATGGGAACAGACAGTCCGTGAACATCAAATGACTGTTCCAGAATCCGTGATGAACGGCTCCAATGTCGTTCAATGGGATCGTCTTGTTCTTAATACAGAGGTCGATTGGGTAACGCTGGGCAGTGCCAAGGTTCTAGATTACTGCTACCGTCCGAATGATAGTTCCTTTGCACTGCTAGTAACTTTGTGGGAGTTTGCAGAACGAACGGAAAATGTGATTAAGGTGAAAGAAAGATAACGGTGTGGATGAGTCACAAGCCGTAAAGAAAGGACGACGAACCAGACATCAACATGAATCATTCTCCAATGATCTCATCCCCAATATCAAACACATGATTTGCTGCTAAGATCAGATGATCGCGCGCCTGTCCTGTTAGGCAACAATATCCCCCGTCGAGACAAGTCTTCCGAGGACCTTGAGGCATTCAGTCGGATAATGATACTGCTTTTTTCGCCATGGAGAGACTTCGCCGAATTGAAGACATCTCAACAAAGCTGGACGGGGGCATTTAATGCAACATCGTTCCCACCCACTGAGTACGCTAAGTTAATAAAAAATATGAACGTAGAATCCGAATGCAAGGAAGCGAAAGCTAGCATGCTGACCAGGCTCCAGGCAGTTCAAGGAACTTTCTAATGCATTGGGATCTCCGTCGTTATTTATGCAAGAAGACGTTGGACCCGACGACTCGGCGTGGCAAGATTTGTTCGCAGAGCTGGGCAGCGTGTCAAACAATGACTTGGTTTACGCGACAACGATCGCGAACTTGCCAGTGTGACACACTTGCATGCACCGAAGGATGACGAAGAGACGATTCAGACTGTCGCGCGGCGATTTTTACATGAATGTAAACATAAGGGTAAAGGACGAGCAATCAGTAGCATAGCATCGCGCTTTACGATCGGTATGAAAGGGGACCTTGAGCGTCAAAATAAGGAAATGGTGGCGCAAGCGTCCTCGGAATGAATAACTGCATGTGTACAAACAGTTGCGTTTAGATTCACCGGCGACGATGGAGGTCACTCACGTATGGCCCAATATAAATGTGAGTAACGTAGAGTTTCACCGGATGGCGATCACAGAAAAAGAATTGGCTATCGACCGTATCGAAAGCCAATTCGAGCTTGACGGTACCAACCACCTCATCGTTCATTCCTCATGATCAAACAAGACATGCAGACAAGTGAACATTAAACCCACGCATCTGCTCACCATGATGCAATTCGGGTTACCGTGACGGCGAGCACTTGAACGGCCGGTCCGGAATATGCAAACACGAATTTGAGATCGTAGAGGGTCCGCATGGGTCCAGGGGTGTCCGGAGGGCTTGTGAGTAGAGGAGAGGGTAACAAAGTAGACAAAGAAAAAGAAAAAGAAACTATGACGAGGACGGGAATGAAAGAAAAAGGAAACGACTCGGCGCTACTTTCCTGAAGGATTTCCAACAACTATCCGCTCCGATCGGCTCGGACCCGCAAAGACGATGAAGGGATTGCATTGCGACGGTGTAATTATGTCGTTGGGGACGTCTTCGTGCTCTTCTAGGATAGCATATTGAACAACTGATTCAAGCTTTGGGACAATATTTGACCGTTGAACCGTTGTTAGTACATCGTTCTGGGTGAAGAATCGCTGTAGAACTGCGTGTCATGAAAACACAATATTCTAATCAAAATATTCTGCGGAAGTTCTCGGGTTGGAAGCCAAGACCCAATTAGCGCCCAACTGACCGTCCGCATGCCAGCACTGCTTGCTAGTTGTTCACCAGCTTCGCCGCACCCAACACCTCATTGTATATCATCCACAGAACCATGAACACAGACAACCCCAGTCAAGCCTTAAATCCGCCCATGTCGTATGTACATCCTGTCATCATTCTTGGCAACGTGCTGAGCGGGGTTTTAGGGCGGCAAAGACGATCATCATCAAAGGTTCGCCATTCAAACAACACCACCCCTGTCATTGCAAGTTCACCTTCGTTTGTTTCAGACATCGGACTTCGTACACTAGAGCAGCGAAAGCTTTCGATTGCGAGGAAGTATCAAGTCGAATTTTCCGTGGGCGATACATCACGAATGACGAAGAAAGCAAAGGAGAAAAAGAATTATGCCTCATGGAATGAGAATTTGTTTTTGTAGGTGCATTCTCGCCGTTTCCACGACAGGGAACTGAATAGTGTCAGTGATGGCGAGGAACGTTCCACCATCATCGTGAAGGTTTACGAAAAGCATTTCACGCGAAAGGACATATTGGTCGGCAGTTTCACTGGTACTATCGGTAGCGTGCTGGAAAATCTCAAGGATGGCGGTATGAACTCATTTGGTGTAATGATTTCTGCTGATGCTGATCTCTCTGATCAAAGTACTCGAGGAGCCTCTTCCCAACCTGGATGGTTCCGGTCATTCTGAATTTACGATCAAGTTCACTGTATCCTCCGACAAGCATGGGAACGTGAATGCGGATGAACGTCAAGCTGCAGACACTGTCACCGGGGCGACCGAAGCGGTCCGAGCACTCGTTCCCACGCCCGCAGTTGTCGGGGCGCTTAGCACGGCGGTTGACATTGGCCCAAGGGTTGCAACTGGGTTGGTGACGTCCGATCAGATGTTTGGCGTTCTGTTGCAAAGGATCGACCTGTTCGACAAGATCGTGGCTAGTATCGCACAGGTATTTGTTGTTCACCGTCCTGACTGCCACTGGCCTGAATGTGACACAGCTTCATCCCTACATGTCGCTTGCTTGGTCCGTATTATCCGCTGCAAACAAGGTATGTCTCTTTATCGATGATTTCGTTATCGCTGATCCCTGATGGTGGTCCTCACAGGTGCTCGTGAACCAGAGAGACCGCGACGACCAGATCTTTCGCTTGACAGGCATGATGAGCGACGTCTTCAGCTTCGTCAACGATGCCGAACCCTTGAAGGCGATCAAGGCGCACGTTAAGACGATCACGTTTCTGATACTGCAAGTGACGGAGTGTGGTTACTTCATAACCGAATACGTCAAGCAGAAGAACTTTTGTCAGTCGTCGTCTAATTTATGATGCGTACTCCTCACCTCCATGTTTAGGGATCCGAACGGCGAAATACACGTTCTCCGATATCGATGCTAGGATTACGGATTACGAGAACAAGTTGCGAGAACTCAAGACGGCGTTCTTGGAGGGAGTGTCAGTGCAAACGGGTGTCACTGTCGTTCGCATGATGAATATAGTGGAACATGCTGGTAGGTCTCATTCTTTGAACCGCAGGCAGATGCTCACGAACTTGGACAGCTGAATCGATCGACTTGAAT